>JABCKU010000074.1:0-59851 GCA_018221655.1 Myochromella boudieri | reverse complement strand
ATGGATCTCTCTATCACGTTTGTCACAGCCTTTTCCACGGCTTCCTGGTCTATAGGCTCAAGGCAGAATGCTACGGCGCGAATGGCTTCCCTTGTAGTGGTTGTGGTCCCCACTTTTCGCGAGATCTGCAATAACACGTTTCTCATAGCCTCAATTGATACTTCACAATTTTCGTCATTGATTAGCCCTTGTGTGTGAAACCATCTGCGGCCTCCAGCTATCATTGTCACTGTTTCTTTGTTCACCACCACCCCAGTACCTGTCGCTGTTGGAGTGTCAGTCGGCGTGTTGGCAGGACTTCTGCTACCACTATCCGTGCTCGCAGGCCCGGTGCTTTTCACGATGGGTCCACCCGGTCTCAAAGTGGGCATGTTTGTTTCTCTTAGTGCTCTAGTGGTACTCCGTGTGGAATAGGTTATGATTGTAGGCGTGTATGTACTTCTAATCCTTGTAAAAATCCGTGTCCATGAATCCTATGCAGTTGGCACAGTTTCCCACGGTCGACAGGTGATGGTAAGGGATCAAGAAGCGTTTTTCACCATTCATTGTTGACTACAATGCTCCTCTCCAACTACGTGAATTCAAAGATAGCGGAAGAGGTACTATCCCAACACCACTCTCGAAATCAGTTCTCACAATGCCCGAATATCGACGGTGCCAAAACTCAAACCGCATCTTTGAGTCATATGGCGAAGACTTCCTCCAGTGCCCATACACATGGTACTAAATTAATTTGGCAGCGATATATACAACTTCCACAAACTATACGGCAACTGGTCAAGGCTCCAGCTCTGTACCACCCACTTCTAACTCCAAACACGTCTGATCTCCGTCCCCACTGCTTTGCTGGAGATCGCATCCGTCTTTGGACCCCAGTAACCAGACCCGATATCAACCAGACTCACGATCTGACATCCATCACCGCAGCTGATGTAGATCGAGTTGTGGAAATTCTGTCACGGGGCTTTGCCGAAGGCACAAAAGAATTGTATAGGTCTGGTTTACTTGCTTGGCATGTATGGTGTGACGAAATAAACATTTCAGAGATCAAACGAGCACCAGCTTTGCAGCTTCTTCTCTCCACTTTCATATCTGCCATGGTTGGGGCCTACTCTGGAAAAACCATCCGAAATTATATTTATGCCATCCGAGCTTGGCATGTAGTTCACCGGATTCACTGGGCCCCCAATGAACACAAACTTGAACTCATGCTCAAGGCAGGGGGCAACCTTACTCCAGCTACATCCAAAAGGAAGCCATGACGACCATATACTATAGATTTTATTCTAAAGCTTCATGCTCAGATGAATCTCGACAACCCTTTCAATGCCACAGTCTATGCATGCCTCACAACCCTTTTCTACTCTGCCTCCCAAGTTGGTGAATTCACAACGCGCCGTAACGATACATTTGACTTCTCGATACATATTTCAACCTCTAGTCTGAAGCGCGATCAGGATCGAAACGGCAAGAAAGTCACTGTTATACACATACCACGCACCAAATCATCCCCAGAAGGAGAGGATGTATTCTGGAGTTCACAAGACGGCCTTACAGACCCAGAAACAGCATTAGCAAACTACATACATATAAACGAACCATTCCCACAGGCACATCTATTCTCATATAAATGCAAAACTGGGCTGCGCCGATGCCTCACCAAGTCAGCCTTTGTAAAGCAGCTCGCAAACTTGGCCTGTAAAGCCGGTGAAGAACCCCTGCAAGGACATGGCATTCATATTGGCGCAACATTAGAATACCTACTGAGAGGCGTACCTTTTGATGTCATGAAGGCCATGGGTCAATGGAAGAGTGAAGCATTTACTCTCTACCTCCGGAAGCATGCACTTATCCTTGCCCCATACATCCAAGCCAACACAGATGCAAATGATGAATTCATTCGCATTACCATGCCTCGGGTCAGGTGATGACAGAGCCATCCTATTACATCGGACTCTCGGAGCTGCTCCTAATAACGTGGGGGCCGAGACTTCTCTCGACGCATCGCTCACTCCTGAAAGATGGGTATCGCAGCTTGTCTCGGCTCCCAGGTTAGGTTCAGTCTCATCTCTTTTGCCTGGAAGCGCTATCGCGCTTTCCCCCAGAAAGCTTACAACAATCTTACTACATACTATCACCTTACACTACTTAGATGCATAATCAATGCTTTGATATTCTCTACGTCAACCAGGTTGCTTCCCAGAGAACAGACAAAGATTGTTATCTATTATGTAGCGAGGCACGAGCGTAAGATTAGATGGATGTCTTTGTGTGATTGTTGGGCGCTGCCGAAGTCACTTTCTCTCCCTTGCGCCCAACGGTCACATCTATCGGAGGCCTGTTCAGTTTGAACGTTGTGCCGTCTGTTCCTTTGCACCCACCCTCCACTCCCAATACACTCTGCCGCACCACTCTCCACCTTGCTCACTACTCGGTACAAGTGATGCGACTCGCCTCCAGCCTTCGCCGAGCACCGAGTGTGGCCCACCCCACCCTCGCAGCTTGTCTCGGCTCCCAGGTTAGGTTCAGTCTCATCTCTTTTGCCTGGAAGCGCTATCGCGCTTTCCCCCAGAAGGCTTACAACAATCTTACTACATACTATCACCTTACACTACTTAGATGCATAATCAATGCTTTGATATTCTCTACGTCAACCAGGTTGCTCCCCAGAGAACAGACAAAGATATACAACTCTGATCTTAAAGACGATGGTCAACAGGTAATCGCAATTGGTTGGTGAGGGCTTGTTTTAAGTTCCGACTCGGAGCTAACTGACAGACTGACAGTGTTGTCAACTGGAGCGTCATCTAATCTAATCTAATCGTCCACCTCCACTTTCAAACTGCCTCCCTAAACTACCACCTCCATTGTCAACTGGAATGGGCAAACCACAGCATCTACCGGCCACATACAAGCACCCGCCTGCCCCACGCTACAAGCAAAAGGTTAACCGTGCTCCCTTAGCCTATTGAACTAAGGAGCGTATCCAAATGTGGAAACAATTGTGTTTGCTGTCGTCGTATAGTAGTATGTTGGCAATTCCTTCCATTCCTGGTTCGATTGCGTTTACCTGGCCATAGCACAATGGGAGAAAACATTTTATACATGTTACATGTCAAAGAGGTACCAGCGTTTATAACCCTTGGACCCAAGAGTTGGCGAATACTCTCCTAGTCGCTATGGTTGATTGTCCTCTGAAAGTTTCAAGTTCGACCGAGACACTCAATCATCCAACCATAGTCATTAGACGTGGAGACATCAAACCTCAGGACCTCGCATATTCTTTTGCCACCACACAATTTGTTAACTTCGAGATCGATGACTCCGATTCCGACAGTGATGAACCTACCAAACGGCCATCTCCCAGTCGTTCTCCAACCAGCCACATCGTCACTCCAACGGGCCGTCGAGTTGCCGGTACAAAAAGGGTCCTCATTTATCGTACCACTGGTGGCCATCCGTGTTCTAGTAAATCATTATTACAGAGTATAACGGCCACTCGAGCTTTCACTAGCACAAGTTTTGAAGTACGTCTCGCGTCCTTTTTGTTTCCGCTACGACAATTGAGGAGAAATTTAGGAAATGAGGCTAGAGTGTTATGTACAATCTCAAGTGGCGACCAACCAACCTCCACGCCCCGTCGATCCCGTAAAAACACCTTGGGCCGTAATACCGCCTGTTTTTAACTCTGTTCACGACGACCATATCGACCCCGATAACGATGTCGCCATGCTTGATGCAGTGCGTGTTCTATTTTATCTTGACAATTCCCTGTCACTTAATATGTAATTTGGCAGACGTTTGTAGTTGACAGATTTTTATAATTCATGACGACCTCAGTCTCAGTCGGTCTTTCTCTATGTGAATGGGGTACATTTTAGCCAATTCGCTGAACTTTCCTTGTGTTGAAATACAAATTCTTGGACGGAAGTTATGACATTTCGGCGTTAGTTGGACTGTCCACGATGGACGCAGACGTAGGAATTCATCATTCGTCTAGGTTGACAGAAAATACTGATAACGCAGGTTCGTATAATAACTCCTCACAAGACCCTTCAGGACCATTAGTGTAAGAGTGGGCTATATGCTAATTTCGAGGATCCACTCTGGTACAATCACTATTCCCGCCTCCTTGCAAATTGACATATTCTTCAGACTGTCAAAAGCTTCCTTAGCATCCCTCGTAAAGTCCTTGTTGTTCAGCAGAGCCCGAGCAGAATTGAATTGCACCTGCGGAGCTGTAGAAGGTCTCACTAAGAGGAGCTGACACTAGTCACAACTACCAGCGGTACCTACCTTCAACACGGTCGACTCCATAAAGTTCTGCGCTAACCTGGGTTGGGTACCCAAGCTCTAAGCCGCCTCCCATCACCTTTCCATAGAAGTAGACAGCTGTCTTTTCAAGCTCGTCATCAGGGTCTATATCGTCATCTTCGGGGTCTGTATCCTCATCTTCGTCGTCAGAGTCAATATAGGGTGCATCCGTGCTCTTCCTCACTTCAAAGATGAAACGGCCCTTCCCTGATGGCTTTGCTCCGTCCAGCCACTTGTTGATCACAGCTTCCGATTCCGATTCCAGCACAGACCTGAAGTTTAGATCAGGTTCAGATTTATCGACTTTGTGGCCAAGGGCAAGCATTAGCTTCCTCATTGCACTGCCTTTCATAATGATGCCATAGGAGAGAGTAGCAGAGCAATCTATGCCACCCATAACGGTGTTCAGTTTAAAGCGTGGGTTGCCGTCGGGATGTTCGAAAAAGATCTATAATATGGATGGATCATATAGGCTGCAAAGTCTCAGATAAGCTCAGATAAGGGTGAAACGTTATAAAGATGGATAGACATGAGCTCGTAGTACAGGAAAGCGTTACCAACAGGTATCGTTCACTAACAAGGAGAGTCGGTGTTGTGTACAAGACAGTAATATTATTGGTGAAATCACTATTTCCGCTACCCGTTTCCACGTCATGCTTGGGGTCCATGAAAAGTTCAGGACGTTGAATATATAAAAAAGGACTGGTATTACTCCGTTTTTACTACTACAACTACGTATACTTGGTATACTTGTACGTGAACAAAAAGCACAGAGATATTCGATCGTGAGACTCGGCGAGACAGACATGAGGCCATGGACCATGACAACGTGTAGAGGGGGTTGAGTAATTTTAGGGGTTGGGAATTGGGGGCTGTAAGGGGTATCGAAACTCAGGAACTCTGTACACGTTGATCAGGGGTGGGTTGCAAGGGAGGGGAGTAAGTACAATATGCAATACGCAGACGGACGGACGGCAGCTGGGGACTAAACTATACACACTGGACACAAGGGCAAGCATCATTGAAGCGCGCACACGAGGACCATGGGGTGGATTTGGAATGGCGGTTAGGATACAGTCCGTAATATGCTGAGGAAATCCGGGCGAGTGGAGACGACATTAGTGGTCGGTAGAGATTGAGGCAGACAGAGAGAGACATGAAAAAAGAATGAGAGATAAAAGAGCGGACGGCGGGGGACCCAGTTGCGGGCGACAACCGCACTTTGTGTTCGGCAAGGGAAGAGATAAAAGAAAGGTCGTTGAAACTCAAAAGGGCAAGGCGAAGTTAAATGCAACGAAGAAAAATAGAATAAAGGTTAATATGCACATGTTGAAGTTTTAAAGGTAATAAAGAGATGGCAAACAGGGAACACAAGGAGTAAAATATTTATAAGGGAATCAAACAAGAGGGAAAAACATAGGCCCCAACTAACCCAACCTAGAGACGCATGGGCATATGGGTGAATGCTCCCATGGTATATGACATATCTAGTATCATCACTCGCGTTTCGAGGCAGGTCGGTGGGCAATTATAGGGAGTGTGAGCAAGTCGGATCGAGTCGGGTCAGAGTCGAGAGTCGGCACATAAACAGGGCAGCGAGAGCGCGAGATGGAGAGTGGACGGGGGTATCAAAAATCATCTTCCATCACCCGAAGCACGATTTTAAAAAACAAGTCTTTAAGGTCACAATCCGCCCCCATCGCAGGTTGGGCGGGTTGCTGGGGTATCGTTGGCTTCGTCATCATGCCTGCTCTGCGTCGACATGCATTTCCTGGCCCGGGACTACTACCCCCATGTCGCCCCCTTCTTTCTTCACTAGCCCCTCTTCCCCATCCTCGGTGTTACCAATGAATACCGTATCTGCACCGAATATCATCTCGCCATCCTCGCCTTCAATTGCACTCATCGGCTCTGCACTGTTCGGCCCATTTGCATTATTGCCCGAAGCGGTACGGCGTGTGCCAGAACCACCCTGAGGTCCAGAGCGCGGGGGATTGGCGCAGCGGTCCTTGCCATGAGCAATACGGAGGTTGGCGTACTCCGGTTTAGCCTTAATGCCTTCAATCGCCTTGATCGCATTAGACACATTAGTGAAGTTCACAAATGCACAGTTCCTATATAAATTCACGTCAAAGTCAATCAACCTGTCCTGAATTTTGAAAGCGAAAATAGAGCAAAAAGACGTACTTCTCCTTAAGGAAGTTGACTAGTTCAATATCGCCATATTCGCCAAAATCGCGCTTGAGCCTGTCCTCGGTGAAAGTTTCAAAGTCCTCAATGTTGCCGATGTACACGTTGCGCGTGGCACCGGAGTGTACGGCAAGGGCAAGCGAGGGCGGAAGGGGGCCAGAATTCTTACCCCAGCCCATCTTAAGGCGCCGATTGTTGAGAGTGAGACCTTGGTATGAGGCAACTTGGTAGAAAGTGAAAGCCGCAGCGGGGTCGACGAACGTGACGAACTATAGGCAGGCATAGATTGGGTCAGTAAGGTCGAATATATAGGAGGGGATGATACGTACAGCAATATGCTTGTCTGCCATGTACCTAATACTCTGCAACACGCCTCCTCTGATCGCATTACACAGATCCTCCGTCGAGGTCTCTGGGTGAATGTTACCCAGATATACAGTCCTGTTCAGGCCTTGGACTCCTCCAGCACCAGCAGCGGCACCCATCACCTCAGGGGAGAAGGGTGCGTAGGTGGCGAAAGGAGAGAAGCCTGCGACAGCAGACTGAGGCGAGACGAGGGACTGGGCAGCAGCAACTTGAGCCTGTTGGGCAGCAGCCTGCTGAGACTTGGGAACGTAGGCGCAACGATCCTTTCCATAGTTAACACGCTTGTTGGCCCAAGACGGTTCCGTAGGGAGGGTATTGACGACCTACGTGGCAAGAAAATTTCGTATTGGTGGTTCGCAATAAAATACAAAAAGACGGACCTTGGTTGCGATAATGATGCTCAAGAAGTGGACAAAGCCAATGTTCTTGTCGCGGACGATCTTGACCTGGTCAATCAATCCAAAGCGGCTCAGGTCATCCCGGAGCTGCTCCTCGGTCATATTCTCATCCAATCCACCAAGGTACACATTCCGGCTAGCGTTGCTCTGGCTAATCGCCAGGGCCACTTGTGCCGGAACTGGGCTGGGCTTTCCCCAGCCAATCCTCAGCTCCTGTCCATGCAATGCCATCTTTTTCAGAGTCGCATCAGCATGGAAGGCTGCCGCCGTGGCGCCATCGAGGAAGGAGAGGAAGACGCAAGACTTTTCAGGGAGAACGCGGATAGACTCCAGAGGGCCAAAATGGACGAGGTTAAGGAGCTCGTCTACAGAGGCGGTGGCGGGGAGATTGCCGACGTAGACAGTGCGCCCTGTAGCGTTCGAAGAGGCGGACAGGGCAGCAGAGAGGGCAGCAGGAGAGTATGCAGCGGCAGCTTGGGCGGCCGGGATATTGAGATTGAGCGACGGAATACGCTGTTGGAAGTTCTGCATGGGGAACTTGCAGTGTCAGCGGAAAACAGAGAATCGATGAGACGGGTGACTAGGAAATAATACCTGGCCAAAGTTGCCCATTTGGGCGGCGTTGTAAGGGAAGCCGTTGAGCATGTTCATAGCGGGCATACCCATGCCGAGAATGTTGTAGCCAGCGAATTGACCATAACCGTTTCCGTTTGCATTGGCCTGTTGCTGTTGCTGTTGCTGCTGTTGAACCTGTTGCTGCTGTTGTTGCTGCTGCTGCAGGTTTTGCTGTTGGGCAGCAAAGGCAGCAGCGGCCGTGTTGGGGCTCAGCTGAGATGGCATACCGTTCCCGTTAGTCTGAGTGTTAATAGACAGGGTGGGCGATGAGTAGAGAGGGCTGTTGGGGAACGCAGCAGAGGGCGAATTTGTGAAGGCAGACTGAGAAATGCTGGCCTGGGGCCCATATCCGTAGTTGGCAAAGGCGTCGCGCGGGGAGCTATTTGCTCCGTTACCGTTCGAATTTTGGGCAGCGAACGACGAGTTGGGCGACCAGCGAGCCTTTTTGGCATCAGGGCCACCGACTGGATCCATGGAACGCTAGAAAAGAATGAGAAAAAGCACTAGAAAGGAAGGGAAAATCGGACCTTCATCATGTCGATGTCGAATGCGTATGGCGGGTATTGGGGCGCGAAATTCGACTGTGAGTCGTCCATTGGAGCGCACAAAAGGGTAAACGGAGGGGAATATCAAGGAAAAGGGAAAAGCGAGTTAGAGATGGGCAGAAAAGTAGGGAGCGTGGGTGGAATATTGAGTCCCCCGTGAAAAAGGACACAAACGAGTGTGGTTTGGAAGAAAAAAAGACACGCACGAACAGAAAAAGGAGGGGGAAGCGGTCTCGGTGCGATATAGATATTCGACGCTCAAAAAAATGGAATATGAGGCCAATATTCCTCCCAAATGAAACAGAAATCGAAATCCAAATGAGATACTGACAATCCCAGCCAGCGCAGACCCCAACTATGGCAACTTTTCCCACACGCACGGACCACTTCCATCTCCTCCCTCGCTCTTCCAACTACAGTCATTCTCCTTCATTTTTTTCCTTCCTCCTCCTCGTACCTAGCAATTTAGTGAAAAGTCCTCATCCTATTGCTTTGCTGCACCCTGAATTCGTACCCTCGCATACATTTCACATGGGCACATGGTGTAGTTGGTTATCACGCTCGCTTTGCATTGCTACTTGCGAGTGGTCTCCGGTTCAATTCCGGATGTGTCCATTTTCAAATGTCTTTATGAATGTTTTTCAAGCATACTCTGTCTGTTCTTATTTTACATCTTGTCTTGGCCCACAGTGGTGGTACATTCTGCTCGCGATTGAAACGTGCAGCCCGAATCCGTCAGCAATCAGTGCCATTCCTTAGTGAAGAGTGTCTACTCTCTCAAGACCTACCTATCCTACTTGGGCACACGATACTCGGGCTGCATTCAGGACAACTTCTTCACACAGCTGATTCGACCCGCTCATATTTAGAATACGCGCTATAACAAATTTATGCATCACCCGCCTCTGATCTCCTTATCATCATATCCTCTACCCGCCATTATATGTAGTATCTCATTCCGCTACATGATAATTTGGCTCGAATTTGCAACGCAAGGGGCGTGGTTGTTGTATGGATGGCGAAGGGGAGGATGTGGCGGTAGTTCATATAGAGTGTACCCCGGGTCTCCATTCGAATCCATGCTGGAGCCCCCCACACTCCCTCTATAGCTACACTTTTTTGCACCTTAGCCACGTTGCTGAATTGAAGCTATCCCAAAAACGCGTTGGTCACCTGACTAGATAACCTAGAATCAATGATTCCGCGTAACGCGTTGTTGACTGTCACGGCCAGACATCTCCTGCTAGACACATACAATGCACCTCTTCGACGGTGTCCACTATTACCTCTCGCCCTCCCTCTCCGGGCAGCGTGTGCTTGAACTTACTCATGTCCTCGACAATAATGGCGCAATCAGGACCGACTCTCTTGATGATCCAACACTCACACACTGCATAACAAACTCACACAGATTCGAAGGGTGGCAGGTGGTTGAGGAACGTGTGAAGGAGGCCAAGATCTCAGTTACTACTGTATGTTGTGTCCTTTGTTGAGAAAACAAGAGAAATTTGACTGGAAACACGCATGTTTTAGGATAAATGGGTCGATAAATCGATGCTTTTGGGCAAGCTACAGCCGTGAGTAAAGTGGAGGATCGTATCTATGTATAAATATCTAACCTGTCTCACAAAGTACAACATGTTACTCTGCAGATCCTGCCATGATTTTCTCTGGAGTAGTTGGCTGTGCAGCTGAAGTACGTCCCCTTGACCTTGGGGGCATCATACCCTTGCTAACTCTTCTTTACCAGCTCCCAGCACCAGATCTTGAAGTCCTTTCTGCAGGGATTACCGCTCTCGGTGGCCAGTGGCGTACGGGCCTCACACGAGATGTTACTCACCTCTTCGTTATCTCTCCCAACTCTCCGAAATACGAAACAGCCCTGCACTTCCAAGACAGTACGCAAGTCAAGGTTATCCTCCCTCACTGGTTTGATGACGCCGTGCGCTTGGCGCACGGCCAACTCGACACGTCTATATACGAATGGCCCGACCCACCATACCTCCGTGGTCCTGAGCCCACGGAGGAAGGGGAAAAGGGGCGAGAGGAAACGATAAAGAAAATAGTGGCGCTGAGGAAAATCGATCCAGTGAAGACAATCATGTTCAAGACGGCGGAGCTTTTGGATGTGGATGCGCCATTGCCGATTGGGATGGGTGATGAATCAACGCCGCAATCGAGTGGCAATAAAGCATTATCCCCTGGGAAAGTGAAGAATGTATGGCAAGGAAGGAGGGTACTTTTAGGACGAAGTCTCGAGATGGTGGGATCGAGGAGAGAGGCGGTAGAGGCGGAGATTAGAAGATCAGGTGGCAAGACTGTTTCGTTTGAGGGTGGCAGGGAAGAAGAGGCGGCCAAGGTGGATGAATGCGATGTTTTTGTGACACGTTATAGGTGTGGTAAGGCGTACGTCAAGGTACAACCCAATTTACTATGCGTTCTCATTCTTAGAATTGACTTGTATGTTTACCTTTTTTTTTGTAGGCTGTAAGACAGACAAAGACAATTGGAACGCTTCCATGGGTGTTTCATATTCAATCCACGGGTATCTTCTCTCCGCCTATGGATCAACTCTTGTGGTATCCGATACCCAAACGACCCATCGACGGCTTCTGCGGTCATGTAAATTCTTTTAGCGACGACCCCCGTAAAAATTCTAACTCCATATCCTCAGGAAATTACTGTTACTAACTACACAGGCGAAGCTCGCGAATACATAAAGAAACTTATCGTTGCGATGGGTGCCACATTCACGCCTAGTATGTCTGGCAAGAACACTGTCCTTATCGCTGCATAGTACGTTCTCTTCAACTCTTCCACCCCCCAATGGTATAACACTGATTCCACCGTCTTTAATTAGTATCTCTGGCACCAAAACTACCAAAGCAGCGTCATGGTCTATCCCTATAGTGAACCACATTTGGCTCGAAGACTGTTTCGTTAGGTGGCGTAATCTTACCGTTGCATTGGAAAGATACATCATCTTCCCACCTGAGATGGATTTTTCCCGTATGCTGGGCGAGAGAGGTGTAGGCAGAAGGGTGGAGGATGTACCGGAGGAGGAGTTAGAGATCTTGGAGCGGGAGGAAGAGGAGGAGGAGGAATTAGTAGGGAAAGAAAAAGAGAAACAGTTCAATGTAGTGGAGGATTCTGGGAAGAAGATCTCGAAGAACGGGGGGATGGTGCCAACGCAAAACAGTGCAAAAGATGCCAGGGAAGTAGAAGAGTTCGTGTCAGCAGGATTAGACGATGTAGACGAGGATGGGGACGCCAGGATGGCGGTTGAGGCCCGGGGTCCAGAAGCACTTTTCGATACTGGCTCTCCCGACGGACCAAATATAGCGGTCGATGAGCCCAACAGGAACGACAGTGATGACGATAGGATGCAGGAAGACCGCCAAGAGGAGGAGGAAGAAGCACCGATGAAGCCTACGCCTACGCCAAGGTCGACTGGCAGAAGCTTACAGGAAAGATTACGAGATAAGGGAGAAAGCGCAGCAAAGACGCGTGTGAGGAAAGGCAAGCCAAAACCAAAATCGATTGACTCAGACGATGAAGGTGGGAAGAGTCCAACACCAGAAGTTCGTGTCCGGAATAAGAAGAACACTACACAGGCTGAGGTAGCACCAGCAAAAAAACGAGGACGACCGAGCAAAGTTTCAAAGAGAAAGGCTGCAAGCAGCAGCAGCAGTGATGAAGTGGAGGTTGTTGATACGCCGAAGTCAGTGCGGCAAGAGAAAGGGAAGGGAACGAGTCGATTGGTAAAGAACGCTAGAGATACGACCAATTCGTGGATCATGGATACGGTGGAGATCACACCTGTGAAGACTGGTACGAACAAAAAGGCGACAAGGGCCGAGAACACAGATAATGAAGAGGAGGAAGAGGAGGCGGTGCCACAGTTGAAGAAGAAATCGCTGAAAAAGCTGCCGAGTAAGAAAGTGTTCAGTGACGATGATAGAGGTGATCATGATGAGACAGATGTTGTCGTACTGAGCAAAGGCAAAAAACCGCCCACGAAGAGGAAAGCTCTCTACCATGAGGAGGGAGAGAGTGAGGATGAAGTAGTCACGGCTTCTAAGGGGAAGAAAAGGAAGTCGAACGGAAAACAGATGCAGGAGGAGGAGGAACTGTTGGTTAAAGGCAAAGGTAGAAGCCGCGCCTCTATAACTCACAAAGCCACCGCCCAGTCAACATCCAAGACTAGACCCAAGTCTAATCGGTGGGCAGTTAGTGACGAAGAATCTAGCTCTGAGCCAGAATCAGAGGAGGAAGTTGTCGTGGCGTCCACCTCCAGGGTTAAGACCCGAGCCAAGGCTGTAGAAAAGACACCAGAACGCCCCAAGCCGAGACCAATGGGCAAAATCAAAAAAGTTGTCGTCGACTTAGTGGAATCTTCTGACGAAGAGCCCACTCCACCGAAAAGAACTCCTGCTAAAGCTCAGACATCAAGTAGTAAATCGAAGAAAAAGTTACCTTCACCACCTCCCTCAGATGATGAGGACGACGTTACACCGCCACCTCTTTCAACTGCCAAATCATCAGCAAAAAACGCCCAAACACATTCCTCAGGGAAAAAGGGACGTCAAGCTAAATCCCCGACGCCAACCGAGGACGGCGAGGAAGAGGACGCCAGTGAGCCATCTCCACCACCTGCTAAGACGAACAGAGCGAAGGGTCGACTGCAGCCTTCTACGGTCGCTCAAAAATTATCTGCTCCCATTGTAACTACCGTTACACCCAAACGCACGGTGTCAGTACTCTTACCTCAGCTTATTCTGAGCACGAAAAAATCACCTCCAACATATGCGAAAAATAGCCCGCTTGCACGGTCTGAAAGCATCCGCGTGGCAGCGGGTGAGCGTGCCTCTTCCAGCAGAGCGATGACGTCAACCGTACTCTCGGGACCGTCGGCCAAAATAAAGGCAAAGGCTAAACACCCTGCACCCGCAGTTATGCCATCGTCGCCATTGTCTCCCCCTCCTGGGGACGAGGACGACAGTACGTCCATCGCCACCGTTGGGCGCTCTAAGCGCTCGGCAGCGGCGAAGGCAACACAGAAGCTCCACGAGGAGATCATGCCGGATGTGATGAACTACCAGCAGGAGATGCGTACCGCGGGTAGGCGGAGTTTTGGAGGGGTTGTTCTTCCTGCTGGCCCTGGTGGCGCAAGTAACAGCACAGCTAAGAAGAGGCAGTCGATTGGGAGGAGTGAAGAGGACGTGGATGAGCGAGACCGGGACCCGAAACGCAGGAAGATATCAGGTGTTGTGGCTGCAAAGAAGAAAGCTTATGAAGAGAGCGAGGAGGAGGAAGATGAAGAAGAGCATAAAAAGCCTGTGAAAGGGAAGGGGAAGAGGAAGGCCATTGATGATGACGATGACGATGACGTGGTGGAGATCAAGCATCCTGTGGCTAAGACCAAGAAGGGCAACAAGGCAGAAGATCACAATTCAAAGTTAGTCTCGCTCCATGATCATAAAACATATGATACTCAATCAACATCAGTATGGCTCCCAAAACAGTCGGCACTGTCACCCTAATGACGACTCAGGTCTCGTTATCTGATGACGTTGTCAAGGTTTATCCTATTAAACTGCTCATTTCTTTTATGTCTCATTCATAAAAATAGGCATTAACAAAACTTGGAGTCAGGGTGACCTCACGGCCCCCAGAGTGTACACATCTACTTGCGCCTCACCTGGTTCGAACGGAGAAATTTCTCTGTGCCGTAGCCAATGGTGCGTTTATCTTGACAGAGAAGTGGGCAACGGACTCGGCTGCTGCTAGAAGACTGCTTGGTAGGCGGCTTTGTTGTTTCACTGAACCTTCAGGCTGATTTGCTTCACTAGATGAGGAGAAATATTTGCTGCATGACAAGACGAACGAGCGGAAGTTCGAATTCGTACTTGCAGATGCCCTCACTCGAGCCAAGCAGTTCAAGGGCACTCTGTTCGCCAAGATGACGTTCTACATCACTCCTAAAGTGCCCATCGATGTTAAGCTGCTAAAAAATGTTGTCACCGCCTGTGGTGGACAGGTATGTATATATTGGTGATTCGACCTCTTTTGTGCCTCATAAATTTTCCTCGTCATAAGGTCCATGCCACCTCCCCTACTCTACGAATCCTGGGAAATGCTCCCAACAGATATATCATCTCCTGCCAAGAGGATCAACCGACCTGGCGCCCAATTGCAGAAGTTCATCCCGTGTATACCCACGAGCTTATCTTAACGTCCGCGTTAAAGCAGGAGATTGACTGGACGAATGAGAAATACAAAGTTGAAGGCTCGTATTGAATCTGGCTGAAGCTAGAATAAAGGAGCTTGCTACCAAGGTCATGTAATTATTTCATAGCTATCTAGACATTTTTTGGACTTTTACCATTGATTGATACCCGTTCCCGATGTACTGCTTGTAGTGATGTTGTAGTAGGCACCTTGTAACTCTGTATACTGAAACACTTATCCATAAATCATGTAGCTTACGAGCACCATTATTGGAGAGTTTTATATTGATAGTTCTTATACTACGAAAGAGGTAGATGTTCTAATGCCTATGTTTTCCCTTTCTTCCAATATTCTCCGCTCCACCGATGACCTCGTCATAGCCCTGGGCCGTGTCCTAACAGGTGTTGAAGACCCGACAGAAAATGTAGCAATCGGTTCTATGCCTGTCATGCGGATACCAGGTGATCGACGCTGAGACCGTTGAGACATAGGGGAGCGATTGGTGTCGTCGACCCAAGAGTCGTCTTCATCGCCAGAAAGATCGGGAGCACTGGCAGGTGACTCGTCGAGAAGCTTGCCAGGCTCGGGCTCGTCTTCATCAGGACGGAGTTGATTAAAGGGTAACTCCCAAAAGAATCTTCGTCGCCAGCGTTTTTGTCTCTTCCGTCTCTTATTTAGCTGGATTGCAGCGATCTCCTCAGGAGTGAATTCATGCTGCGGTGGGCGGGGCCGGATGGTGACCTTGACCGGCGTTACAGAGCTAGCCGGGGCCCAAAGAGTTTCAGGCAGGACAGTAGGTTTGGTGATGTGTGGAACGGGCGATGAGATATGGCGGAGTGGGGTTGCAGGGGGGGCGTTCATTCTTCGATAAGCTTGAGGAGAGGCCTAGGACACAAACGCCCGTGTCAATAAATTTTAAGATAATTATGTATGAAAATGAAACTCACGACCAGCACCCGTGTCCTCCACGGTTCATCGCAGTTCTGGACTGCCGCTAATCGAGCTTGAGTATCCCTCTCCCTTGCCTCAACAAACCGAATGCGCTCTTCAGTGGCTATATCACGTGCCAGCACAGCTGCCACACGCGCCTCTGCCGCCCTGTCCATCTCTTCGAAAGCCTTGATACGCGCATCCGTTTCCCTATTGAGGCGCTCCGCCTCTGCCTTGAGAGCCTGCCGCTCCAAGAACGACGCCGATGGTTGTATCGCGGCTCGAACTGGAATTGGCGGAGACGGCAGCGGCCGAGGCGGAAGAGCGGGAACGGGCTTCGGGCCCCAGAACGCCAGGCGGCGCATGAAGGTTGGGGGTTGAGCTGTGTACGACGGACCTGCTACATTCCGGGGGGCGGGTGTCGGGCTCACAGGAATACGGGGCGAAAACACAGGCACCATTACATTTAAGCGCCGGGTGCCCGAGGTCGTTGCAATAGGTCCTGGTGTTGACGGAACTGGCGTCCCAGGGACCACGGGGGTCAGTGCAACATCAACGAGGCTCGTCTGCCCGGGAGTGGGAGCAACGATGAATGGAGAAGCCGCAAGGAGAATTTGAGGCGGGCTTGGCGTGGGCAGGATAGCTCGGCGTGGTGTGAAGGCCGCTACCGTTGGGTCAAGCCTTGCTGGAATGGGTTGGGCTGGTGTCTGAGTCGCGACTAGATCGGTGGGTGGTACCGGTAGCTCCGCTGGCGGGGGCGAAAGAGTGCTGGTGGCTGAGTCAACAAGCTGTGAAGTACCTGCGAGGACGTCGCTGCTGTTGTTGCGGAAGCTTCGTGAGGCCGAAAGAACATCGGCGACCGGTTCGGCGAGCAGTAGAACATTGTTAAGCCCTTCGTCAATTACATCGTTACTATCCACCTGAACAGAAGGCGAAGGCAGGAGCAAAGCCTCTACCGATACATCAGCTACAAGCAGAGTACTTGAGAGCTTGTCATCCTGGAGGGATTCATCAGTTGACGACAGTAAAGGTAAATCATCAACGGATGAGTTAGCGACACCGACCCCATTATCTTCGGGGGCTTGGGGCTCTTGTGCATCGCTGGCGGCTGACTCGGATTCGGAGATCAGTTCATGTTCCAAGGCCGGGTAGTCATCCTCGGCCGGGACCAAGATGTCTTCGTGGGTCAAGATCCCCGGATCGTCTCCCATAACCAATGTAATCTCACCGTTCAAAACGAGTTCCTCGACAGTGACATCTTCAAAAGTTTGATCATCTTGAGCAGGAGTGTTCTCAACTTCCAGAGTCCATAACGAAGTGCTCCAACAGTCATCGTTTTCGTCGTCCTCGTTAGGAAGAGGGATCCATCGAGCGGTGACATCTCCAGAAGTTTGATTGTCTTGAACAGGAGTGTCCTCTACATCCGGAGTCCATAACGAGGTATTCCAGCAGTCATCGTTTTCGTCGTCCTCGTTAGGAAGAGGGACCCATCGAGCAGCGACATCTCCGGAAGTTTGATTGTCTTGAACAGGAGTGTCCTCTACCTCGGCAGTCCATGACGAAGTGCTCCAGCAGTCATCGTTTTCGTCGTCCTCGTTAGGAAGGGGTATCCATCGAGCAGTGACATCTCCGGAAGTTTGGTTGTCTTGAACAGGAGTGTCCTCTACTTCGGCAGTCCATGACGAAGTGCTCCAGCAGTCATCGTTTTCGTCGTCCTCGTTAGGAAGAGGGATCCACCGAGCAGTGACATCTCCAGAAGTTTGATTGTCTTGAACAGGAGTGCCCTCTACTTCGGGTGTCCATAACGAAGTGCTCCAGCAGTCATCGTTTTCGTCACCCTCGTTGGGAAGAGCAATCCATCGAGCAATGTCTAGGCCGTCATTAAAGCTTGAGAAGACTAATGGGTCGAAAGCTGTAGCCTTTGAAACACGGCGAAGTATACAAGCGACTCTCCAGTTCATACAGAACAAAAGGAAGGAGGCGGCGATGCACAACCCAGCTTGTAACGAGTGACATACGGGCTTAGGCTCAATTGGTATCACCAAAGCAGGCGCCGAAACATGATGGACCAGCTCGACGTGCAGTGGCGCAGAAAGCACACTAGCGACGTCGAGGGTGGGCGGAGTTAAAGGAAGCACAGTAGCAACAACGAAATCCTGAGGGGGCATCCAGACGACAAGATCTCCCAATGCTCGGAGCTCAACATCGCGAACCAATACCGACGCCTGTTCAGACAAAAGTACGGACATATACCGGGTGGCCACGGTCGACAGGAAAGGCATGACCAAGGCGAAGAAGCCGAGGAGCGCAATAAACCATACGATGAACAGGTAGAAGAGGCCATTGGAATAATTGAATACCGGGAACTCGTCATCATCCCAGAAAAAGCCATCATCGGGGTCGTCGTCGGGAGGGTCGCCGCCAGAACCGTCACCGCCTGTAGAGGGGGCGTTTGCTTTATCGGAGGAGTCGTCTCGGTCAGCCGCACCAGTGTCAGAAGAAGGATCGCCGTCGGGGCTTGGCGGAGTGGGGCTGGGAGGGTCGTCCTTGGGGCCGTTGTTAGAAGGCTGTTCCTCATTAACCGAAGCGGAGCCCGTGTTGATAGTGCCGTTACCGGTAGAGTGACCGCGCTTAACCATTCTAGAGGATTGGTGTCGGGCTCTGTTAACCATGATGATTGCAGTTGCTGTAAGAGAAGTACGATGATTAGTGTCAGCACAGAAAATGTGATTAGAATACGTACCTGTCCAGCAGACAACCGCGAAGGCGTAACCGATGACCTCTACGACGGGGGGCTCGTTGTGAACCAGTATCGTTTCGGAAGAGAAAAAAGGAAGGGGGGTCGTCGGAGAAGGATGATAAAGCCTCTCTGGTTCAACCAGGATGACCGTGTTGGTGTTGGCTGACAGTGACTTCTGCGGTGAGGAGAGAAGTGGGGCGAAGGAGGTGGCCATTGCGGCAAGGAGGAGGAAGGTAGCACCATTCAAGAAACTGGGATCGAACCAGGAACTGAATGGACTAGAGGTAGGAGAGGAGTAAGGCTTGTGCGATGCCCGAGGGCGATTTCTTCGGAGACCAATTTGTACCATGGTGGTGGCAGTTGAGTTCAAAGATTAATAGAGGAGAGGCAGACCACCATCGCGTTCATATATGTTCTTGAGAGTGCGGCGGACAGAGGTTTCCTTTTGCGGTTTGCCGGGTCCCATTGCGAGTTCCTATTGGTGTTAGGGTGTAGTGGGGGAAGCTACGCTGGACATAGGAAGTCCGTGGCTGACCATAAAACCTATCGAAAAAAGTAGATGGACGGTCAGTCACAAGTCTCCGAACCTGAACTTCGGAAGCCTAAGGAAGTGCAAATAAAATGCTGGGCGAGGTGAATACTTTGTATATAATATGAGAAGACCATGGCAGCGCAGTACTGAAGTTGCCGCGACCTAGCAGTCAACTCCAACTGGGCTGACCTGAGGGCTACAGGTCAATATGTGCAAACAACCCGTTCCATCCCCGCCAAAATCCGAGTTGCATAACAGTCGACTGGAGCATTATCTTGCGAGGTTTCGACGTAGACCGCGTACGGTACACAAGGAGATGTTTTTATAGACAGATACCCATGCTTTTTAACTGAAATTAAGCCGTATTCACATTGCTAAGTAAACCGTCGTCATCGAGGAAGCTTTAAAATGTACCAGGGCCTGGTAGCCGAATTGGAAGAGCGCCGGGCCCACTGTCTGAAGCACCCAAGGTTCATGTTTCGAACCCCGAGGGTTGCGCTTTCAAAGTTTCATAACAACTGGCCCGCAATTGAATTGAACATGAAGCTCACAAGTCACCTCACAATGGCTGCCCGACTGAAGCGCTATAGGATGACGAGCAAAAATCAATCATTGCCTTGGCTTCAGTAAATAAATAAAAAACACAAAAAGATGCGAAGGGCCCTCACGTCTTTCTCTGCGCAGAGTTTTTTTTATCACCCACCCTGATCAAACCTCCGTCCATGGCGCTTATTACGCGGCGCGCGCCTAACGTCGCCAGGATAGTGTTTGGCAGCGAGATTAGAAGAAAACACCATGACGACAAATCCATAGTGGTACGAACCCGCAGTACATTTCCAAGCTGCCGATCCACTATTCCACCCTGTCCAGCCTCGTCAAGCTCAAACTCTTAACTGACCATACTAGAAACATATGGTTCGCAAACCCAACTTCTCTGACCACCATCATCTTCTGACCAGAACATCACCAGACAACTCGTGATGGCGGTTATATAGCACTTCCTCGAAGCGCGTCGACGTCAGAACCCCACGCTAATTCGGACACTGACACTCCCACCAGTAGCACAAAGCCCCTCCTTCCAGAAAGAAATCCCAAGCTTCGAGGATCGTTTGACCTTGCACCGGATGGGCATTCTTATACCTACTCATACGGGCCGAGAGGGATCGCAGGGCTTCTCCATAACTACTATGCGTTGTTGTGTGCTTTCTTCGCGTCCATTGGTGGTCTGACGTTTGGGTATGACCAAGGCGTGGTGCGTTGCTTATTATGCTATATGTGTTCAACTTCGCTGACTCACTGGGGGTTAAGATTGCCAATGTCCTGGTCATGAATGACTTTTTACAGCGCTGGCCAGTAACACCTCTCCAGAAAGGAAGCATGAGTGAGTGTACGCGTGCTTCACGCTTTGAAATGGATGTTGAACTCCTAGAAGCTGCTGCATTAGAACTGGGAGCACTAGTAGGAGCACTGGGAGCAGGAACCCTGGCCGACCGATACTCTCGTCGCCATTCCATATTCGCCGCATGCAGTACGTTTTGGCACTTCCTTCCATCCCTATTTCGAACTCACCTATCCCTCTCCAGTTGTATTCTGCATCGGCTCCGCCTTCCAATGTGGTGCTCAATCTCTCGTTCACATCTTCATCGGACGCGCAGTCGGCGGTATAGGTGTTGGTGCTCTAAGGTAAGCTATTATCATTGTTCCGATGGAATACGCCTCCCCCAACCCTCCTTATCCCCACTCGCCGCGTAACGTATTGCTCATTCGCCCGTACGTTCCTTAGCATGCTGTCCCCGCTCTACATGGCCGAAATTAGTCCGCCCGAGGTTCGGGGTTCCCTCATGGCCCTCGAGCAATTCTCCATCGTCCTGGGTGTGGTGTTTGGGTTTTGGACGGGATTTCTGACACGGTCCAGTGAGTAGCATGTATCCACGCATCTTCCATTTAGGGACTTGAGAACTCATTGTGTTATGTACCTTTTAATATAGTACCATCGTCGGCGTCGTGGCGAATACCACTCGGCATCCAGTTGATACCAGGCTTCATACTTGGGCTCGGATGTTTCTTCCTCCCACCCTCTCCACGGCTGTTGGTCCTGCATGGAAGATATGATGATGCCATAGATAGCTTAGCGCGTTTGAGGCTAAGGACACCGGAGGAGGCTGCAGAGGATCCCTTATTACAGGTCAGTATATCATATGATTTTTTCTCCCTTCATTTAAACGCTACACACCCACAGCTCGAGCTTCTCGAAATGAGAGTGGAAACTACGCTAGTCCAGCGCACGCTTGGTGACGGTGTAATTGACGGGGATGATCAACTCCAGCCATGGAACTTCAAAGCCGAGCGTCTTGCATGGAGGCGGCTCTTCCAGTCCAAATACCGCAATCGAACGTGGATTGGGGTCCTCATCATGGTCTTTCAACGTGAGCCCTCTCCGACCCTTCGTACCAAGCTCTGAGACATCTTGTACTCACTATATTATTCTCGTAGAATGGAGTGGGATAAATGCTCTCCTATATTACGGCCCAACTATTGTGCGTAGTGTTGGGCTGCAGGGCGATACAGTAACCCTGCTGGTCTCAGGCGGGATCGGAATTGTTCAGTTCCTCGCTGTGATTCCGGCTATACTGTTCATCGACCGATTAGGTGAGATCATCATCATCTTGTCCGGAAACATAAATGTTGACCCATAATATATAGGACGAAAACCTCTTCTGAGGAGCGGCAGTGCTCTGATGGCATTGTCCCATGTTACCATTGCACTCTTGGTAAGTTTTCACGTCGGCTACCTCAGTTCATTTCAATAATACTTGTCTTCCTGGCTAGGTTTCCGAATTTGAAGCGGACTGGACAGTACATCCGATAGCAGCCTGGACCGCCGTCGCGTACGCAACTCTCACCTATCTATTCTTTGTATTCCTGGGAGACTAAGATTTTGTGTGTCCAGTGGAATATATACATTCACAGCCGCGTATGGCATATCTTTCGGCCCCATTGGTTGGGTACTACCGAGTGAAGTGTTCCCCTTGTCGATGAGAAGCAAGGGTGTGGCACTGTCGACTGCGTCTAACTGGTGCAACAACTGTACGCCAATCTTTCGTACCCTTCTTGACTGATGTTGGGGACTGATATTGTTTTCGCTAGTCTTGATAGGGCTCGTCACGCCTCTCCTTATGGAGTACTCTTCAGCGTGAATATAGCCACCTTAAACATGTGTGCTCCTGGTTATTGATTGTCTGTATGCAGTGGGACGTTCATGGTTTTCGCAGTAGCGTGTACGTGGGCGTACTTCTGGTCAACCTATTTCGTACCAGAGACGGCCAACGTATCCCTCGAGGAGATAGATGCAGTATTCAACTCCTCTGCTGGCCGGGAAGATGACCAGTTGAAGCGACAGGTGTGCTGTGGTTTATATTATTCTGCTCCGTATGGCAACTAACAACTTTACCATTTTATAGATTGAGGAAGACTTGGGGTTACGCAGCCTTGTTAGAGAGTTGGGCGGGGAGTAGGGCGATATAAAGATGGGACGATATGGCATTTTAATGAGGTATTTCGAGTGGATGCAACAATACGTTTAATTCTGTAATGGCTAACAACTGACAATCCTTACACGTACATACCTGAACTGTATGTCCCTTCCACCGTCTGAAGTTTGCGATACTCAACTCAGATAACGGGCATGTCTAAACACAATTTCGTCGTGCGTCGAACCACTGAAGTGGGTACATTATTTATTGGTCGACGAATATCAGTCTACATGATCTGCTATCCCTAACTCATATGGTGGAGGAAGAGTAGCCATCGTAACACTGCGGATATGGCGGGCGTCGCGTGCTCCCCCAACTTGATCTTCCCCAACCATACGTATTCGCCTCTCTTCCAATATTTCTCTCCTTGAAATTACATTATCTCCCACGACAAACTGATCTTGTCGAGTTTCTACAATCTCCCGCGCAAGTCCCAACACCATATCCTCCCACTCTTCCACATGTGCTCCGGGCCCGGGACCCATGGCCTGCCCCTCCTCTGAAGGGTGGTTTATAGGCACGATCGCAGGCGTGGCGTCAACATTAGAACCAGGCTTAGGATAGTTAGGTGCTAGATGTTGAAGTGCAGAGTTTTGGCTTTCTGGGGAGTGGTTATTGGGGAACGGAGGCTTCCGAATGGGAATTAAGACTTCGTTAGGGGGTGGAGTATGCATAGTGGGAGGGAAAGGATAGACTATAAGTAAGATTGAAATTCTGAGCATAATGACAGCACACAGAGAGACCAAAGAGGATGTACCGTTAGTGTGTTGCCTGCCAGGGAACAGTAATTGGCCAAGTCGTTCCCACAAACGAATGCGGCGGGGTGGTGGTAGTGGCCGATTCGTCATACTATACTCAGTGCCATCACCAGATGACACCAGCACCTCATTATTTGCATTCAGAGGGAAGTTCCTAGCAATGAAACTGCTGCTCTGCCTATCCTGTGGAATGCGCGCCCCAGAAACATGGCCTATAATAAAGAATATATCATCTACTAGGTGTGTGCGTTAATAAAGTTGCACAAACCTCCTACGACCTGGCGACTTTTTTCTCGCAAAGTGGAGCGCTCTGTCCCAGCGTTACTGTTATCTCCATCTAATGTTGGAGGCATAAATGGGTGTACTGCAGTATGCAGTAGCCAATTAACATTACAAAAACCTGAGTGATTGGCTAGATCTCGAATACCTTTCTCCAGTGTGGGATGTTTGAGAGCATGTTTCCTGTACATGATTAGAGTCACAACAATAATTATGCCGACAACGGCCCCCAATATACCTCCGATAACTTCCTCTTTGTGCTTTTTAGGAATTGTCGGGTGGATGGAGCCAGAGGCGGTAGCGGATGCCGCAGAGGGGCCAGTCACAGTCATAGAGCCAGATCTAGAGGTAGTAAAGGATGCAAAACTAGAGGTAGTAAGGGATAAAAAACCAGAGGTAGTAAGGGATACAATAGAAGAAGTTGACATTTGCACAGTTACAGTTGAATCGCTCGCCTTAATGGAAAGAGCATTGGTCGCAGTAAAAAAATTTGAGGGTACTGTTATATGGTCAAAGGCAGGTGCATAAAGAAAGTAGTCCACAGTGAAGCCAGGGCGTGCCAGTTGTTGATATACACTGAGACGAACATCCAACGTGTGTATCTTCGGGCTGAGTGCCTCAAAAGAGTACCACAAGCAGTTCGGTTGAGGATAGGTGATAGACGTAGGCGATGGTAAACTTATCGAAGTAACTGCAGAAGTAGTGTGTGGTGCTGGAGGCTGTGCATCTAGCGTTGCCCATATCGCCCAGCCTAGTGCCGTAGATGGCGCTTCGGCACAAACACCATAGATATGCACTGATGTGCCTTTTAAATTTCGGGAAGGGATGAAGTAAATGACGCTGTGATTTTAAGAAGGCATAAAGCGTACCGTTGAATGTGAATGAAATACGTGCACCGTCAGCATTTGTTTCACTGGTTGAATCGTTAATGGGACTTCGTTGTACGAACTGGCTGCCAACAGACGTAGGTGGTGCACGGTCCGCACCGCGTATCGTGCTACTATTGTGTGCCCAGACACCCTCGTAAGTAACTGCAGGGTCTGCGCTGTCAACAAGCAACATCTCGTGGCCAAGATGAGTGTTTTTTCCAGGGTCGACGAGCGCATAGTCAATGTAGAAGCCCGGTGTGACATTCAAAAGCTTCAAGATATGCTCAGCATCGGAAAGGATAGGGGACTGATACACCGGTTTTATAATGAACTCGTTGCCAGACCAAGTGAGGCCACCATCGACGAGACTGCCATCAATGAACACCTGTTCTGCCAAAATGTTCGGCACGTTGTTTTGCTTAATGAGACAACCATAAATGATTATCGATGTACCTGAAGCGTTTACCAGAGTCGAAGATAAGCTCGTCCGAAGGTCCAAAAGACTGGAAGATGCTGAACACTGACCTGAAAAGGTGAGAGTAGCTGTTCCACCGTAGTCCATCAAGACCAAAGCTGTTCCACCGAGATAGACATTAGATTTCTTAGGGGTTGGGGTGTTCCCTTCGTGGTCACGTACTGACCAACGGTCTGATAAATCGTCAAGGAACACAGCTGCCATACTGGGGGGTGACGAGCGTGTCGTAGAAATCATCCTATTCGGAGGTTGGCAAGTTTTAACCCAACTCGGACCAACCCGCAGTGAGTGAACGGGCCATCTATCTGTAAAATGCCAGAAATCATCGGTTGAACACCTGTTGCAACGGATTGGGTAGTACTTGAGCTTGAGCAAACATCAATTTGTTTAAGTTCAAAAGGCTGGCAGGTTAATATCAATTCGGACGTCATATGTCACGCGTCTCAGGTCCTCAAAATAAACCAAAGTGTCACACCTGGCCGTTCCAAAACTGTTGGGGTCATGCAAAACATCCATCCAGTACGCTTTTTCCCAGATGTATTTCTGACCAGCAACTTTGGCAGTACGAGCCAATTATGCAGCGGTATGAGCAGAAGTAGTAACTTGAAGTATTTGCCTCCAATGAAGTGGCGTCGTGATCAGCGTTAGTTTTATCCAAGCCGTGTATGTACTGTCACCGAACCTCTCTCAGCAGCCGTCTTTGAGGCGGTTTCTTCAACTTCTAAGATATTTTTCACCTACGACCAGTAATCTTTTTAATACACGGTTTTTAGCAGCAAGATCAAAGCAAGACAATTTTTCAGCGTAGCTCTTTCATATCACGCAACTGTAAAAAAAAAAACAGGTAAGATAAACCATACCAAGAGGGTTAACCACCTCAGAGGCATACAATTACATATTATTTTAGGTCATACAATGAGATTACACCCCCTTCTACCGTCAGTCCATATGCTTAAGTCTAGGCAAAAAAACCTCCGGCTCCATCGAATTCAGAATTACAGCACGACTGTCCACCCGTCCTCGCCCATCCCGAAGTCCCTGCCTCTCGCGCTCTTTGTGCCGGCTTGGCCCATGACCGCATCATAATCAAATGTGGGGAGAGGTGCAGTGGGCAATGGTCGCCTCCGACGCGGTAAGTTAGAAAAATGAGGCTCCAGGTGGCCTTTGGGCTGGATGGCGTCTATGTGTACCAGTGCCTGGGCTGAAGACAGCTGAAAGGTCACACCACGACGTTGGCGGAGGGATGGGATAAAGTTTGACGACGCCGTTGAGGAGGTCGAGGTAGTGGATATAGTGGATGCATTGGACCCTGTACGCTTGTGTGTAGAATGGGTTCTGCGTGTGACTGCGTGTGAAAAATGGTTGGGTTCAAGAGTGAAAGCCATGTCGCTGCGGTAGTTTTTTGGTTTATGAGTGGATGTAGAGAGCTTGTTAGGGTATCGATGAGGTAGAATTAGGTTAATATAGAGTGAAGCTGCCGCCCGTATGTCAAGCTGAGACGAATTATACAATAGTAGATGTGAATCAAGTGTCGTGAAAGGTCGTTGAAGAGATCGTTATAAGCGTTTTGAGAATCGGCGCTGTCTTAGTGTCAGTGCCAGCACCGCGTTGTGATATTTCAGCAAGATGAGATGTTGTACTTATAGGCTGTTCATGTGCATGACAACCAACAGTGGCTACCGCGTAATTGGCCGCTGGCGCTGGTTGCCAACGACCTCAACGACCAACACAGCCTGAAATAAGCAACATCATAGCTCATCATCGGCGCGATACCCGTTGGATGGTAACTAATTTCGCATCAGCCCAGCAAGCTAGTACCATTTAGCAACCGACTCGTCCATCGAGAGGATGACACAGTAAAGCATGGCTTATCCTATCCGAAGTAAAGAGTTGCAGGGGTCATATCAAAAGTTGAAACCTCCGAGTTGAGCCCTTGTAAATCACTTCAATGTAGAAATATCATCAGAATGATGCTCGTTATAAGGTATATATATACACACCTGACGCAGAGGTTGACTTACACAGCAAGAACAATACCGTTTGAAGTGCACTGGTAGACTGCGGTTCGAAGCCCTTGTCCCATGAAACGTACATCTGTCCAAAGTCGAATACTGGTAAGTACCCTAGAGTAATCATATACCCGTGACATTGTAGACCAGTTGAAGCAAGTTTAAGCAACATTGAGAAGCCTTGTGTTTTGGTGTGGGAGAAGAAAGGAAACTGCAATGATCTTGCCGACACATGTAGGACAATGCTGGCTTGTAATGACTTGAATTATGCCAATGTATGGCGGCTGAGCTCTCCGGGCTCAAGTCTAGCCGTTGACCGACCATCCAGCTTTCGAAGTGTGCCCAGTACCGGTTCGGAAGTGCTGGGTTTGGTACCGGCTCGGGGTGCACTAGGCTTTGTTTTGTGGAAGGAACAATGTGACTCAGTCTGCCTTTGTCCAAACATTAACAGGGTTGAACAAGCTACTGACAAGGTAAGGTTTTTTACATCGATCTATAGTTGCAGTCTCAAGACATAGAGGGCGGGCAACTCGGAAGGTCTTTAAAGCGCCATAAGCGTTTGATTACATCTGTGATGTTTCGGCGATCAGTAATTAGCACCGCAGTAGGGTATCTAACTGGAGGTAGCAGAGACGAGTTTAGTTGTATGTTATACAAAACTATACAAAATGTCCAATTTCGCAGGGATTTTCATTTAAAAATGATGCTTTTGGTTACAGTTCATTAACGGATGACACTCTCTGGGGGCCCGAGATAACTAGTCTTTGCTCCTCCCGTATCTATGACGGCGGGTATCAGAACACAGTATAATTGTCAAGGAAAGAGTCTCATTACCAATGACAATCTTTTGAATAACCACAGCGGGTTCAATCATTGCAATCTAGAATGTAGGGGTGAGCCGATAGTGTTTCCTGCGGCACCTTGTCCATCAACGCACCTTGAGGGTATGCGCTCCGGGGGAGACTCCAGTGAGATGCGTAGTTGCGATGATAATATTGTTGGCAGCGAACCCATCATTTCCACCCCAAGCAGTTGGGAAGCCGCCAGGTGCTGTCGGAGGAGGGAAGAAGTACACAGATTGAGGAGTCTGAGAATCAATTTGAACAGAGAAACCAAGGGGCCGATCCAGCTCGCCGGCATTGAAGGATGGCGTAAGATAGGTGTTGATATTTAGGTTTCCACTTCCTTTAAGAGTGTTGAAGTTGTAGAAGTCGTACTCGCTATGCAATATGTCAGTTCGTACGTTTGAAGCTGTATGCTTTCGAAGGCGTACACGCTAGGACCAGCACCGGCAGTGTAGTTGGCCTCATTGTTTCCGAGATGGGGCCAAGGAGTAATACCAGACACGGTACGGCCATACTTGGGGAGAACTTTCCAAAACACCCCAGAGACGCTCGTGTTGCGAGTAGTGTGGGCAGCCTCAATGGTAATGGTGCCTGCTCCTTCCACAAACCCTTGGAATTGTTTTAGAACGATCAAATGACAGGTGATAATTTATGACTACCTTTGAACGAATCAGGGAGCGCATATTTGGTGACAGTGAAGAACGCGGTAACAACGAGAGATGGCTGTTTAGACGTAATTGCGGTGAAGGTCAGTAAAGCCGTCGTTGTCCCGCTCGGAAGTTGTGACCAGTCCTTCACGCTCAAGAAGAGCCGGCTCTCTGGAGAAGAAGGAGAGACTGAACCTTTTGTCTGGGAGAGCTGGACCCAGGACACGTTGCTGGTGACAGTGTAGGTAAAGGGTGAGGGGCCACCTGAGCCGATATCAATGAAACGATTGCCGAAAGGATCGAAGTTGTCGAAGGTCACGACTGGCGGCGGACAATTGTATCCCTGGCCGCATTGACTGGGGTTGTCTCCTGGCCTATAAGGCAGAGAAAAGTATCAGTGTCGCTAAAATCTACCTCAATGCGAAAGAGAACTCACCATGTGCCGAGTGTACCTTCAGGTGATAATCTCATGATTCCAGCGAGAACTTGCTTTTTGGGTGGTAGGCGAGTAACCGGCGGCATCCTAAGTGTACCTGGGTGAACAATGGGCTGTTGCTATACAAGGGAGAAGATGACATACGTATTTGCCATTGGTTGCTGCCAGTAGTAGTATCCAACGTCTATGAAGAGTCAGATATTAGAAACATGATAGTTTGGTATTATTATGCTTACGGGTTTGATCCATCATACTAGAGCATATTGATGAGTAGCCCTATAAACGGATGGACATAATGAAAGCAGTGCTTACTGGTTCCACTTTCCTAGCGAAGAATGAGTTTATTGGCATATTACACGACCGAGCATAGGCTTACCATCGAGGAGGCTGTGATACTCTACTTCGTACTCGTAGTCTTGTTCAAAATATTTTTGAACATCGTCCGCGAGGTTGTTCGCACTCAACTATAAAAGAAAAGCGTGTTCCTGACATTCAGCAGACAGGGTGAGACATGCATTACGTACTCTGGCTTGAGATGCATGAAGGTTATTCAAACCGCCTGTGACGAGCTGCATGGGACGTATATTCAATATAAGTAATCGAACATTGGACCGTGCGCACCATATAACCCAAGTTGGCGCTGGCAACAACTGGGTGCTGGACAAGTTGAAAGAAGGCCGGTTTCACGCTGGCAGAAAGACTATTATAGATCTTCGTGGAAGCTTGTTCCAACTTCTTCCAAGCATTGACAACATTTTCAGCCCTAAATATCGGAGATATGAGTACCGACTGTCATAATTCCAGGACTGTTCTTAACATACTCTCGGTAGTTGATTAAACTAAAAGTCGTGGTATTAAGCAGTTCGGGCTTCCTGCGGGCATTGAATTGTGTCAGGTTGCCCACAACGTCGACGATAGAATTTGCGACAGAAGGAGTGACGTCGAACTCGCGCTGTGCCCAGGTACTGATGAACGAGTCAAGGTTATCGGGATTCCAGCGACTTGCATTCCAGCCGTAATTGATGAAGAATTCAATCTCTCGCTCGTATGGTTTCAAATCACCAACATTGAGAACCCAGACACGTGTAGCCTCGCGATCGACGGCGAGCGACATCTGTTCGTAGATCTTGGGAAGTTGACTAGACTGAATGTTGTCAAGGAATACACTTGAGAAAGTGGAAGGCGACGAAAAAGTGTACTAGACTAACCGTGATCCACTTGTAGTCGCGAGGTGGTCCGTTCTGAGGCAAGGGTGACTACATTTCAATGTGAAAAGGCGATTACGACTTACAAAGTCAACCTGTTAAGTAGGTGAAATCACGGAGCAAAAAAATCAGTGGGTAAAACTTACATGATAATAGACACCTGCCCCTCCGGTCCTGTTGCGTTCAGACTGAGTTGGGAGCCGACGAATATTGCCCCAGCTACATGATTACATATCTCAATATATGGAATATTGTTCCAGAATAAATGATCTTACTTATCGTCAGTCCATAGGAGGGTCACATAGTCCGGCACTTTGAGCCCATCATAGTAGTAGCCTTCCACCTCCTGATCTAAGAAAGATGTATAATGCACACCATTTAGGACTGGAAGACAAGACTTACAGAGGGTCCATATTTGGGGAATATCTTGAATATTCCCGCCCATGACGCTCGTTAAGATTGTGGATTGAGTATCAACAATACCCTGAAGGAGATTGATATTCTCGGTCTCAGACAGAGGCACTGGCCGAGATGGGTATTAATCACGCGTATTGAAGGAGTGAAATAATTTACGTACGATCGCCGAAACCTCTCATTCCGATCGTAATGACCGATTCAAAGTCCTTGGCACGTGTGATACCGTCTTTCCAGTATTGATTAATATTGTCGGCGTTAGTCTCGTAATTATATGGCCCAACACCATACAGGCTGTACTCATTAGGTGTGGCGCGCATCATAGGCTCTTGGTGGCTGAGGTAAAGACTTCAATGAGAGTAATTCACAAACAAGGTATACTGCTCACCTGGTGCCCATAACAACACCGTACAGATCAGCAAGGAACTGATTTTGGTCATCATCAACCCCAAAGGCACTGATTGGACGTTAATCCCAAATTTTCTCAACGTTGTCAATTTTCGTACCTGCCCCACATCGCTATAAAGTCACAGTTAGAAATGTGTGTGCGTTGAGTGATGATAGGTTGTAAATACCTGGCCAAAGGTAATTGGCCTTAAGGCGCAGAATCAACTCATACCTAGATATATCGAGTGATTAAATACTGCTTTTCAGAAAAGAGTACAGAAGCATACAGCTTAGTGTAGAAGAAGCGATTGAAGGGAGAATTAGTTGCCGCAGAGCCTGTTCCGTTGGTAAACTTTTCCAGAGCCCAGTTTTGCAAGCAAGGCTGCTCGTCGTTCAAGAAGAGACCACGGTATTTAACTGTTGGTGTACCATGTGAGCACCCAGACGAAGTCACGAAGAGTTCGGAGTGCTTCGTTGTTGGGACATCCGCCCACCTATTTCCGGATGTTAGTTTGTCATGACAGCGTTTGATGTGATAAAAATACATACCAATACCAGGGCGAGACGCCTGGAAAGAAAAGGACGTGAATAGCTGTACCAAAGTTGCTCGAATTGATGAGCACGCACCAAACTGTTCTGAGTGGTCGTAGAGCGCGAAGATAGTGCCGCGTTTGTCAGCACCAATGATGATATATGCAGTATCGATACCAGGCAAAGGGTTCTTGACTTCTTGAGCAATAAAAGATTCCCACTGGCCCTGAATAGACGAAACGTCGAGTTTAGTCGCGTTTATGATCTGTGTAATCAAAGATGATTTCCCGAGAGTTCCAATGATGACCGGAGCGGTCTTCAGTTTTCCTGACGCGGGCGAGGAAGTGACATTCGAAAGCGTGGGCTTTACGCCAGTCACTCTTTGAATGTCGGCAGCGAAATCAGATGCTGCACGTTGAACACCAGGCCAATCATCGGATGAGAGAAGGATGAGAGCGGCAGCACCTTTGCTGACGATAGGTATGGTGGAAGCCGCAGATTTGAAGACTACACAGGTGTCCTGGCCAATAGCTCGAACCACAGCGAGAAATGCAGTCGCAAGGACGAGGAAACGAAGCATCTTCTCAACTCCGTCCTGGACTTGGGCTAAGTCTGAGGAGATTAAACGCCTTTTTACATCGCACCCAGTTCATTTTGTTGATTTTATAGCACCCTGGAAAAACATCGGGCAGCGGTTTGAGAGTGGTGGTGACCTGTGGTCAGGTGTGAATGCATAGTTGTTTATAGTTGTCGATCAACATGGATAAGTTTCGGCCTATCAATGTCAATATGAAAGAAGCGACGCCAAAGGTCGCAGCCGAGTCGAGAAACATTAAGAACTCAAGCTATTACCACGCCTGACCACAGCTGACCACGCAAACCTGCCCCATCTTGTGGGGTAGATTTCAAATGTCGGTCCGATTCCCGGAAATGGAATAACGCTCATTTGGCATTTGTAGAAAGCCCAAGCCCCTTTCAAGGGGCTACGATGAATGTCGACGAGGTCGGTTTCAAGTATAAGCCTTAGAAATACTGTCAGCACGTTCCTTAATGTAGCACCGAGGGATTAATATAGAACATCATCCACATCCGATGTAGGAGCTGAATGACTCAAGGGAATGTGACTTTATTCGAAAAAGATAGTGATGAGTCCATGCGCTTTAGCATAGTAACTTGGTTGGGATGTGTAAAAAGCCTACTGCGTTGAAATTTCCAATTCTATTCATAGAACGGTACTTGACTAGTAGCAAGCTCATTTCCTGGTTCTCAGACCTCAGGACCCTGTGATAGGGAGAGATCATAAGAGGATGACGGAGTTCTTGAATAAAAATACCTCACTAAAATGTACCGTGGAGAAGTGTAAATATCGTTCGCTGAAACCTCCTGGTATGTAGGTACGGTTGCAAGAAATTGAAAACCGCTGCGAGTAGCATTAGTAGGTGGGGGGGTTATCAATTGCAAGTGGCCTTTACATTTAGTAGCTGGATATATACTCGGAGTTTGCCGAACCCGTGCGGAGTCCGAATCCCTGTATCGCTTTCATTGTAAACTTCGAATGCGGAGGTCGAGAGTATGAATGTGAGTTTCTTCGTTGCAAATACACCTCCATCTCCACTAACTCTTCTCAGAATCTCCTAAGAACGCTGACAGAGAGTCAGGTCAAGTCAGTATACCCTGATTCAGACCTCAAGCTACTGTTAACGACTGTCAAGGAGAGCCGGGTAAGTGTTCACGAACCTATCCGTCAGTGAAGGTCTAAATGCTCGAAATAGCGCCAAAGTTATGATACTAAGGTGTCCGCGTCGGACCCATTCTATGACTCACTCGAAGGGCTCTTGAATGACTTGAAGACCGTCACGATCGTGCGTTATTCTGATTTATCATTGTTATGACGCGTTGAATAGTTATATACCGAAGGATAACCATGATGCTGAACCCTTTCTAAAACCGGTGTCGAAAGCTGAAGCACAGGACTATTATGACGGTCAGTCGCCGTGTTAGACTCCACTACTCGGGTCAAAAACTAATGCACCCTATAGTCATTTCCAATCCCATGGACTTTGGTACCATGCTCAAGAAGGTCAAAACAAAGCAGTATAAATCGAAGCGCGAGTTCAAGGATGACTTAGAGCTCATATGGTCTAACTGTTTAACTTATAATGCGGCGGAGGTGCGTAAATCGACCCCGGACATTCCTGCACCGTTCTCACTTACCACCAGAGTCACCCACTCCGCCCCTGCGTCAAACGTCTCAAACTTAAAGCAGACCGTCTGCTAAAGTATCTCACTGACCGCAAGGAGCGCGTAGACCCGCCCATTCCTACCGACATCACCGCCACACATATCGCTCGCCCGAAACTCAATGGTTCTGCCTTATCCAACGGATATTCACATTCACATCATCGATCGTCTTCAGTCTCCACCATCTCCAAATCGACAACCCCCACCCTCAAGTCATCGCCTTCCATTTCTGCCAAACCCATTCCCCAGCGAGATGCCCCATTCCCCGATACCCCGGCCATCACTCGCACTCCGCAAGGCATGACCATGTTTTCGCGACTTGATCGTGAAATTGGGCAGTGCTTTGAATCATCCAGCTCCAGGAAGCCTAATGATACCCCCTCCCTTTTGGAAAAACTTCATGAACTGGCTGCCCCCATTGAGCTTCCACCTTCAGGACCGTCATCACCACAAACGCCAAGTTCTGATAATGTCATGGCTGTTGATGATTCCTCAGGTGATAAGCGCAAAATGTCTGTATCCTCTTTTCCCGTGATTATCATTGATTTGTAGCCTCATCTCTTACCATTTCATAGCAATGGCTGTGTAGACAGTAGGCCACGCAAGCGCCAGCGTTTCAGTTCGCAATATGCAACGCCTCTTGTCTTCGAAGAAGATAATCTCTCGGAGCTCTGGTGGGGTGCTGTCCAATCAGATTCTCTCCTCTCAAATGGCCTCCCACACATTGCCTTTGCCTCTTCCTCATCCCGTTCCTATTCCCCATCCCCCAACGCCACCGCCTCTTCCTCTACCTCATCTCCATCGGTTTCTCGCAAAAACAAACCCAAACGGCGGAAGATTCTACTACCACCTGAAAACACACCCAAATCCCTTCTTGCGCTGATGAACAACAACATCAAGACGATGAAACGCCTTCGGCATACACATAGCAGGTTTTCTGCCCTTAATCTCAACAATAACGCGAACACGGAGGATCCAGAGGGTGGTATACTGGGGGAGGGTGTACCGTTTGCTGGTGGCGGTGGCGGTGGAGGCGGGGTAATGCGTGGGGCAACTCCAACACTAATAGCGGGTGAAGAGGATGGGATGGAGGCGGTGGATGATAAGGTAGATGAGCGCCCGTGGATATCAATGATGAAGGAGAAGCGTCAAGTGAAAGGCTCGCAGATTGGAGAGGAGAGTGCGATGGATTGCGCGAGGTGGATGACTGGAAAGACGTTGGAGCATGCGGGATTTCAAGGTGCGTTGAACATTATTGCCATGACCCTAACAAGGGTATTGAAGGATAGTCACCAGGATCTTCCAAGATTGCTTTGGATGTGCTGGCTGGCGTTACATCAGAGTACCTTCTCAATGTTGGGCGAACTATTCGGTATTTATGTGACAAGCATTCTAATGTGATGACCCCAGAGGTCAGACTAAGTGCTTGCATAAATATTGTTAACTGATAAGGTTCATTGACAGGAAATAATTCTTCATACCCTGTTCGAGAGTGGAACGTCTAAGATACAAGATCTCGAACGTTATATTTCAGACGATGTAGAACGGTACGGCACGCGACTTCTGGACCTGGAGAAGAAATTAGTCTCTGCGTACAAGGAGCACACTACAGTTGAAGTGCTGGATGACGAAGGCCTTTTCGAGGACGAGGACGAGGAGGAAGCAGGGGCTCTCGCGATGTACGTTGAATTGTGTTTATATATGTGGATGGAACTCACAGGTCATTCCAGCGGCGATTTTGCCGATGCTCTTGGCGAAGACTACCTTGGTCTTCGTGAACTGGGTATCGCGGCCGAATTCGGCATGTCAAGCCTTAGTATCCCCAAGAAGCTCCTCAGGAACAAGAAAGCTCAGAAATTCGCCTCGGCAGCGTATGTCCTCCCAAATGCAATGTTGATATATGGAACTAATTACTTGCTGATCTCAGTGCGAAACCCACCGAGCCACCCCCACCATATCCTCCACCACCCCCATTCATACCCCTTACTGCAGCCAAAGTCGAAGACCAAATCGGCCTCCTCAAATCCTACTACAACGACCGATTTGCTGCGCTCGCTACGAAGCTACAGGTACTACCACCTCCCACTCTACCTATTCTTTCTGGGCCGATCCTTCCTGGGCCCAAACGTACTCCACCTACAATAGACCAAAACCCTCCAATACCGTCACTCACACCTCCTGCATTGCCTACTTATAATATGCCTCCTTACCCACCCGTCGCGCAGGACGTCAAACCACCGATGCGCACGCCTTCCCCTCCCGCCCCCGCTCCTCCGCCACCTACGCTGGCGCTTCCAGACGACCAACCCAGCGCCACTCAGATTAAGATGGGTCCTCTTGGGCAGATCCTCAAGGGTGGTTCCGCAGGTGCTGGTGGGAAGAAGAAGAAAGCGGGTGCTCCGTCTGGAGCGGGCGGCGTAGGTACGGACGTGGGTGTCTCTCCGCTGAAGAAGAAGAAGACGGGTATGGTCGGCGTGGGTACAGGAAACGGAAGGAAGAAGAAGACTGAAGAAGGCGGCCCAGGGCCTACCACACCCGTTGGTACCGCAGGCACACCGGGGCAGTTGATGCCCCCGCCACAGCAGCAGATGAATATACATCCTCATCCGCACCCGCATTCGTATCCATACGTGCAGCATCCTACTGCGTATGGGCTGCCGTCTGCCATGGCTGCTTATGCATTACCTCCTATGCCAGTACAGCCACAACCTCCGATAATAGGGCAATGACAGGCAAATTCTGCCTGTGGTTGACTCAGATCAGGAACGCCGATCTTTGCTGGTATGCATTGCATATCAGATTTTTCACCTGTCGGTTAAGCTTTATTACCTTTATTACTACTGCAGCGCTGTATCTGTTTGGTTTTTCAGTTGGAAAGTTGCACATGTACGATATCGAGTACCTTACGCACGAATATCAACATCGCATACCCTCTCACCCCCTCGTTCAGCTGTTAGTTATTCGGCGCTTGCTGAACAGTGCCCACCTTAGACATGACGACAACACCGCCCTCAGGGCCTCAGCACATTACCAGACACGGTAACAGCCGAGACGACTCATCGGTCTAGCCTATTTTGGGCTGTGCAAGCTCCATTTGCTACATAACCGCCCTACATCACCGGGTTATCCTTTCACTCCCCCCCACCTTCATCCACAAGAATATCTATCACAGAAACATGTCTTACGGCGGCGTGAGTTTCTATCTCGCAGCCGATCTTCATTAATCGATTTATCGGGACGGTTTGGAATGCAGCATCAGCAACAGTACGGCGGACCTCCAGGGTATGGTGCACCACCACCTCCTGCCCATGGTGCTCATCCAGCCCACGGCGGATATGGCGCGCCACCTCCCCAACAAGGCTACGGTGCACTTCCCCAGGGCGGAGTAAGTTTAACCGTTATGCCGTTCTCTCGGTGTTGATCAATGTCTCGTCCGGCATACAGCCCCCAGGTTATGGTGGAGGAGGATTTGCACCCCCCGGTGGCACCAATCGCCCGCCTCCCCCGGGAGCAGACCCACAGTTCGTGATTTTAATACGCATGTAAAATGCTATCGGAATGGCTGATGGAACTTTGGACGCGTGTAGGTTGTGGACTTGGTTCTCGACAGTCGATGCGGATCGGTCGGGCGCAATCACTGCACCAGAGCTGGGTGAGTAATATAGCGTGTAACTTTGACTTAGGGGTTTATCGGGGATGTTGTAGAGCGCGCGCTCATCAATGGCGACTGGACTCGTGAGTGGATTATTTGTCTCACAGTATCTGATTGGTTCATGTTTGCGCGTTTCAGCGTTCGACCTCGACACGGTCAAGCTTCTGATGAGTATCTTTGTATGTTGCACATCCGATGGAGCTTTCTTGTCTTTATTGATCTCGTGTAACAGGATACTGACCGCAGTGGGACCATTGGCTTCAACGAGGTCTGTCTATTGTGGAGATAAAGCTCTAGTGACGTCATAACCTTGTCTATGTTTTCCAGTTTTCTGGTTTGTGGAAGTATATCAAGGTATGTCTACTGCTATCGTATACCATGTATCAGTGTTTGAACCCTTTCCCAGGACTGGCAAAATGTCTTCAGGCATTTCGATCGCGACCGTTCCGGTTCCATTGATGGCCAAGAGCTTCGTGATGCCCTCGCCCAGTTCGGGTACGACCACAAGGTGTCCTATACCTGCACCCTACTGACCTATGTACCAAAGCTACAACCTCTCGCCGCCTCTGCTTGAGCTCGTGCAGAAGAAATACGGTGCATACATTTACTAATTTCCCTGGCCCGCCCTTACTGACCTTCTACCCCGCTGGGGTAGACGTTAAAGCCACTGCCACAGCGGCTCGAGGCGCGCCTCCTCCTGGTATCTCGTTCGACCGTTTCGTACGCGCGTGTGTTGTAGTCAAACAACTTAGTGAGGCGTTCGGCAAGCTTGACTCGGACCGCGACGGGTGGATCCAGATCAACTATGACCAGTTCATGCAAACAGTTCTCAGCCTTCCCTGATTTAGTGAACCTCCTCGTGCGCGCTATGATACGATACGTGTATTATCAATATTGTAAACCATGTAACCAATTTGATGACTCCCTGGTTGCGTGGACCACATCGGAGATTGATATGCAAGTCGGAGTACAATAGATGTTGTTATTTAAGCGGAGCGAGCCACTTTGTGTGTGTTTCATCAAAAAGTGACTCACAATCGATAAGGGACTTCTTCAGATACATCGATATTGGCCCTTAATTGTTCACCATGTCCTCAGAGCCCTCTCCTCGTCCTGGACCCACCAGTTGGCAACATTTCAGTTTGAGAGTCTTTTTTTATCGACCGCACTCCCTTGACAAAGAGATCAAGATCAAGTTCGCACGTGACGAGTGTACATTTCCCAAAGAGAGCACCACACTATTGAAGTTCATCCAACTCAATAGGAAGTATATCAATGACACAATCCAAACAACTCTAAGCAGAGCATACGAAGATAAGAAACGGCTACCAAGCACAGTGATTGATTTAGAAAGGCCGTTGGTCATAGTACCTCCATGTTGGTCTCTCAGCCTCTCACCATTGGTAACACTACTGATATACTACTCAGTTACTCTCGAAAGCATGGCTCGCGATATTCCCAACAATGGACTTGTTACCATTTTTGTGGAGAAGAACTTCGCATCCGACCGCAGTGAGTCTGAAGATGAAGGCGGTGGATCTGAAGATGAAAGCAGTGGGTCTGAAGATGAGGATTATGGGCCCGCCTTGGAGGAGAACAACAAAGTCCTGAAGGCGTTGGACGAAAAATCGCGGTTGCTGAAATTGATTCGCTTAAATACAGGAGCGGTACTCAGGGCAGAGAAGGAGGCCTCTGTGGCGGAACGTGAACTTAACAAAAAGGTTCGGTCTTCCCAGACGAGCGAAGGGGGGTACTAATAGAAATCAACAGGAAAATACTTTTCGGGAGATTATTAAAAAAGTTCAGAAAGAGCGGAAGACGAACGAGAACGCAGAGAAAGAACGAGAACAGGAGAGACAGAGGCAGGAAGTAGAGTCACAGAAGAAACGTGAGGAGGAGCGTAAGATAGAAAGGAAGGAACGAGAGCTAGAGAGGAAGGAGCGAGAGAAGGAACGTGAGATAGAAAGGAAGGAGCGAGAGCTGGAGCGGAAGGAGCGAGAGGAGGAGAGGAAGCAAGAACAGGCTACGTGGCAGGAACTGGCAAAGTCGGAACTGGATGCATGGAAGGCAGCGTCGGGTCAGATAATAGGCGATCTCAAGGGAGATATCATCCGCCTCGAGAAGCGTGTCAACGAACTTGAAGTAGAAAACAGCAACCTTCGGGGGCGTGTCAACGAACTTGAAGTGGAAAACAGCAACCTTGGAGTTCAAAATGACAACCTTTGCAAGCGTGTCAACGAACTTGAAGTGGAAAACAGCAACCTTCGGGGGCGTGTCAACGAACTTGAAGTGGAAAATCGTAACCTTAAAAGTGCAGTGGCCGACCTTAATCAAGCAGTGACCAACGAGGTGTGTATAAAATTTTATTCATTATTGGCATTAGACTGAAACAACCCACTGATTTCTTTGAACCTCAGGATGTTACTGCCCTTGATAGAATACGACTCCGAAATCTTCTAGAAAGGGCACAAACCTTACTGGGGACTCTTGCAGGTTTCTCCGGCGAGAAAACTGCAGAGCAATGGCGAGATTCCTTCAAACAGTTGTCGTCGGCTGGCCGCATAGCGCGTGCACGGGAGCTGGTTGTTTCTAGCAATACAGCCACCCAGGAGCTGTTGAAGTCTGACTCTGCCCTCCACCTGGTCACTGACCCGCAGATACCTATTCGGAGAATAGGCAACCAAGCTGCCCACCCCGAGCTCAAACTCGCTGATCTTCCCATCTACGAACAAGCCATTAATCGAAGTGGGCACTCCAAGAAACGCCAGAAAGATCTCCAGGCGGTCTTATCGTGGCTTGTTCATTACGAATGAATTGGACACCCTTAGACTATTTCAACCTGGAACCTAGTTACTAGTTTTTTTTCGCTTATGTACGTTGCTTTGAATAACGCTTTTCATATGAACACTTTACTATGTATCATATAACCCATGTACTTGACACTCTTGAAACCCTCATGCGTGTTATGATATGATACGTGTATTATTTAATATTGTAACCAATCTGATGGAGATTGATGTGCAAGTTGGAGTACAATAGATGTTGTTATTTAAGCGGAGCGAGCCACTTTATATGCAGTTTTATCAACTACAGTGTTCACAGAAGGTCCGCTCTTTCCAGGGTGACATACCAGTGCGTGGCTACTTAAATTCTTAAAAAACACAGTTTAGCCGAGGCAGACTTCTGTTTCAACTTCGACTTCCAAGCTCAAAAGGCGACTTGCTAGCCATACACAAGCCCCGCTTCAAACTGCCCACGGCTTTGATCCTCTAACTGCTCAGTTGAGTTTGTTTGTCTTGACCATGGAGTCGCTATAATCATACTGACATGTAGCATCCAGTTACTCCTACTACCCGCTCTACAGTGTTATTGCGCACATTGCATTCAGATACCAAAATGCGAACTAAAGTTTATGGGTATGCCATCAGTGATGTCGCCCTTCTCCAGTATGGGCTCAGCAACGGCCTTGGGACAGCCGAAAACAGAGAGAACACCGAGTTCCTGGCTGCCATGGATCTTATAGGTCGTGGAGGAGTATTTGGGCATGCGCGTTTGGTGGGTATAGAACTGAAGGGTAAACTCCGTACCTGCATAGCCATTGCAAGCACAGATCCATTCGATCCTCTTCCACTACCTACACGCGAGGCGATAGATATGTTGAAGGAGGTGTTGGATACCAAGAGAGAGCCAAAGTGGTATATATACACATAGAAGGCCAATCGATCCATATATCTATTCAGGTGTGTATTGTTATACTGGTATGTGTGCACATTACGCCCTCAACCCGCTCACCAAGTCCTCCAGTGATGTTGCTATACTGGTGTTCACATTCCATGATACAAACGGAAACAATATACTGATTTCTTCGAACCTCAGGACCTCCCTGCCCTTGACAGGTCACAGAACACGATCCCAACTTGAAAATCTTCTAGCAACTTGAAGGGCCCAAGCCTTACTGGGGACTCTTACAGCTTTCGAACCCCTACGATAAACGGAACAATGGCGAGATGTCTTTAAATACCTATCCTCAGCTGGCCGCATAGAGCGTGTATGGAAGTTGGTTGTTTCTTGCAATACAGCCACTCAGGAGCTGTTGAAGTTCGACTTTGCCCTCCACCTAGTCATGACCTGCATATTCTATACTTGTCCAGAGAATAGGCAACCAAGCCGCCCACCCTGAGCTCGAACTCGGTGATCTTCCTCTCTACGATCAAGTCGTTAAACGAAGTGAACAGATGAGAAACCTTGAGAAACGCCAGGAAGATCTCCAGGTGGTCTTATCATGGCTTGTTCATTATAAACAAATCGGACACCGTTAGACATTTCAACTTGGAACCTAGTTTACTGCTTTTCGCTTATGTGCACTTGCTTTGAATAATGTCGCTGCTTTCTATATGAACAGTTTGCGCTATACATCATGTACTTGGCACTCTTGATCATAATGCCATATTGGGACACTCATCTTCACGTCTGCCACTAAGTATGCACATTACGTCCACCCTCAACCCACTCACCCAGTCCTCCAGTGATGTCGCTGTACTGGTGTTCACACTCCATGATACAAACGGAAATATCTTAAGGAAATTTGTTGGACGGCCACCCAACTACGCCGTATGTACCATACGCGCTTAACCATATACACATATCCGTCACCGACAAACTTGGACTATACCATCTAATTCCCATTACAGAATCTAGTGTCCACTGCGCGTCTTGCATTCAAACTCCCCTTGGGAGTGACACCCACTTTCACGACGTCAACATTGGACGTGTGTCGTGAAGAGTCAGCACTGGAAATCGATGAAGACGTGTACGCAACACTGCATCAATATTTAGATGAAGTTGAGGTGTCGGTGAGGTTGAGTAATATGGAGGGGCCTGGTGGTGAGTAGGTTTTTTCCGATATCGATAGGTATATAAGCCCTGGCGTCCAGAGCCTACACATTCCACCTTACGCGAACCCTCGGAATCCGACGGTGAAAGCACCGGGTCTGAAAATGAGGAATGCGGGCCCAGTTTGGAGGACCGCAATGATCCCCTAAAGACATTGAACGAAAACCCGCGACTGTTGACTTTGATTCGGTTAAATTCACAAGCGACACGCCGGGCAGAGAAGGAGGTATCTGAGGCCAACCATGCACTTACTGCTGCCAAAAAAGAGGTTCGGTCTTTCCAGATGAGCGAAGGAGAAATTAGAATACTAATAGAGATCAACAGATTGGGAGGCTCCGAGTGGCCCTGAAAGATATTCAGATAGAGCGGGAAGAATCGCAGAGGCGTGAGGAGAAGCATAAGAGATTGGAAGCAGAGTCACGGAAGAAGCGTGAGGAGGAGTGCGAGATAGAAGGGTATGAGCGAGAGCTGGAGAGGCGGAGAGTAAAGGCAGAACAGACATGGAAAGAGGCGTTATCTTGGGCGTTATGGCAAGAGCGAGAGTTGGGGGGGCAGGAGCGGGCAAAATCGGAACTTAAAGCATTGAAGACAGCATCTAGTCAGACAATAAATAACCTCAAGGAAGATATCGTCGGCCTTAAGGAGCGTATCAGCAAACTTCAAGTGGAAAACCGTGACCTGAAAAAAGTAGCGGTCGACGGGGTGTGTATATGTAAAAATTTATTCATTGGCATTGAACTGAATCAACCCATTGGTTTCTCCAACCCTCAGGATCTTACTGCCCTTGACAGAATACGACTCCGAAATTTTTTAGAAAGAACCCAAGCCTTACTGGGGACTCTTGCAGGTTTCTCCGACGAGAAAGCTGCAGAACAATGGCGGGATGCCTTCAAACATTTGTCACCAGCTGACTGCATAATGCATGCACGACAGCTGGTTGTTCCTAACGACACAGCTACTCGAGAGCTGTTACGGTCCGACTCTGCCCTCCACCTAGTCACTGACCAGCGTATACCTATTCGGAGAATAGGTAACCAAGCCGCCCACCCTGAGCTCGAACTCGATGATTTACCACTCTACGAGCGAGTCATCGAACGAAGTGGATTCTCTGAGAATGACAAGAATGAGCTTCAGAAGATCTTGCAGTGGCTTGTTCATCACAAGCACTGATCAGTCACCCTCCCAAACAATTTATTGAATCTTACAGTTTACCGCTTTTTATCTATGCTTGCTTTGGATTGCGCTTTGCACTTTGCTATGCATCATGTAACATACATATCACATAGTACCACATATCACACACCCTTCACTTGGCCCACTTGGCACTCATGATCATAATGCCATATTGGGACAATTTTCTGAATCTCTACCTCTGCCACGATGTACATTGCGTCCACCCTCAACCCGCTCACCAGGTCCTCTAGTGACATCCCCATATTAGTGTTCACGTTCGATGATACAAATGAAAATATCACCTCAAGGAAGTTTGTTAGACGGCCACCCAGCTACGCCGTATGTACCACGCCCGCTTAACCATACCCATCATCGACAAACTTGGACTATACACACTGGCATCTAATTCCCGATTGCAGGACCTAGTATCCGCTGCGCGTCGTGCATTCAAACTTCCTTTTGGGGTGACACCCGCTTTCACGACGTCGACATTGGATGTGTGTCGCGGGAAGCCGGTGGAGATCGATGAAGGCGCGTACGCAGCACTGCACCAGTTTTTAGACGAGGTCGAGGTATCAGTGATGTTGAATAGTGGGGAGGGGCCTGGTGGTGAGTAAATCTTCTCCAATGATGATTTTGACAGGTAAACCCTGGCGTCCAGATCCTACACACTTCGCTTTGCGCGGACCAATCAATGTTGAGAAGAGAGATGCGTCCATAGGACACGCACGGAGTAAACTAAATCAGTCGAATTCACTCCATGCTGCAGTAAATCAAACGGTTCAAACTAATGGCAGCAGCTCTGCAGGTACGCTCTCAGTCTACTCGGTTTATGTGTTTTATGGGTTGACATCAGTACATATATAGCCAAAGACTCATCAGGTTCGTTCATTTTTAGAAACAACACCTTAAAATCCCTCGGCTATGTAGAGAAGGATGCCATGATTATCAATCATCCACCATCACCCCCCAATCTGCCACCTAAAACCGCGACGAAGAATGCAAAACTCGCTTCGCCTCATGGCGGTGAATCCCAAACCAACTCTCATACCCAGAGGAAGCAGCAACTCAAAACCGAATCCGGCCTCGAGTTTCTTAAACAGCCCGGATCTGCCCATGCACCTCGCTTAGATGATGTTGACCCAGCGTCGAAGCGGAAGGCGAACATAGATGATGAAGAACCATACGACGAAGAGGCTGAACTGCAGGCTGAGTACGAGAACTATATGGCAGCGCGTCGAGCAGACGAAGAGGCGCGCGCCCCAACTCATTCCGTTCATACTTCTCTTTCCATCAGTACTACCCCCTCCGCCCCATCAAACCCAAAGGGCGCGTTAAATGGTGGGAGTAGCACTCTGAGCGAGCGGCCCACTCTGGGGAAACCAACCCTCGATAGGAAACCCACTCCATTAAGTTTGTTCAAGAATGCCCTCATAGAGAGTAGGCCGCCGCCTGTAGTGCCGGCAGTGCCAGAGGTGGGTTTGAACGTGGAGACGAAAGGTAAGGGGAAGGACCCGAGCCCGAGTGGTGTGGGGCAGTCCCTTGGCGCAAGATGTACGCCTCTCTGTTGATAGAGGTGGACATATTATACTGATACAACACCCATATTAGTGTCCGGGGTAGACTTCGATGCAAGCCGTCTTCCCCGTGCCTCGTTGCGCCCCACTTCGCTTCCTGCCGAGGGTCCGTGCTCTCCCTCACTACAGCTTGCGCAGTCAGATGATTCGTTAACCTGCCAACAGATGCATCTCCAGTAAACGCAAATATAGAAGATGGTCGTTTCATAGTAACCGTACATGGACCACACCCAGGTGACGAGGTGGTCGAGGTCAAAACTCGAGGCAGGCACTCAATAAAGAAAGTGCTTGAGGCGGCGTGTAAATCGTTTGAAGCGGATTATAAACGGTGCGTGTCCATTCACTCATATTTGTAGTCGATGTATGTTCCCTCAACATATCCCTTACCCCACTCGCACCGGCTACATATTTAGCTCAAGGCTCCTACTCCTCGTTAAGGAGGATGGACTGAACAACCTGTATGTCTGTTACCCGGATGAAACGATCGAGGCATGCGGAATAGTTCCCAGATCGCGCCTACTACTCCAAGTAGAAGGTGTGGTTGGAACCTACGACTACATCGACATCGATGAGGAGGAGGAATATGGGGGAACTTGGCCTGCATGACCGTGAGGGAGCAGAACTCTTGGATACATCGAATCCGTAGGAATATCAATGATAACCATCATCTTGGACATAACTATGCACCACTTGTCTTGTATTTTTGGTCAGACCGTACTGGCAGTCCATGTCGTTTTTTCGTTTGAAAACGTTCACATATGGTAAATGCGACATCGCGCCGTTCTTCACTTCTGACAGTGACAATCGGAAGCCGGAGAACTAAGGTCATTCTATTCACGAATGGACTTTATTGAGACTTGTGAAATTATTCGCAGGGCATATGGTGTAGTTGGTTATCACGGTCGCTTAGCATTTCCGTGTGTGCGGTCCCTGGTTCAATACCAGGTATACCCATCGTGGAATATAATTGCTTTTCTTGCCTGAGCCACTCGCAACGGAAGGGGGGAAATCACTATGCTATGGCCAGATTTGACGCCCCGTTTTACAAACTAAGAGAGTTATCCTTTAACCTGATCATAAATTCTTATTGCAAGGGTGTATGCAGCATAAATCAGGAAGTGATTATAAGCAGCTATGGCAAGGAACAACGCCATACGCAATCTGTCGGGTACATGATGTAGTTGATTATCACGCCCGCTTAGCATATGATCCAATTTCTAAATCAGGTTTGCTTGAGGGCCGACCCCGGTTCAATTCTCGTTGTGTCCATTAAGAATTCAATAGTAAATATTTTTGTCACGTTTCTGTGCAATGTCTTCCTATAGAGTACTTTCCAATTGCCAATTGATATCCAATGTGCATCCTGGGACTCTCATTAATGGTTAAGAGTGGAAGCTTCGACTACAACCGCATACGCCACTTACAACCAAAGAAAGCAGCGCCACGCCACACTCGATTATTTCTCTTTCACTCGTTGGGGAATTTGGGTAATCCATATGGGTTTAGTCACATGGGCACATGGTGTAGTTGGTTATCACGCCCGCTTAGCACTTTCACTGCATGCGGGCGGTCCCCGGTTCAATTCCGGGTGTGTCCAATTTCTAGGACATTCAAGATGTTTTGCAGGTGCTCACGGCGGAGACGCCGGCTCGCAATTAGTGGCACCTAGGCGAATTTTTAAAGTCATAAATAAGAGAGGCCAGACATCAATACTTGCAGGGGTATGATTGATTACTACATATGTGATTGATACGGAATTCAAAGTACAACGAACAGCGACAACAACAATAATGTGCGAAAGGAAAGGAAGAGGAAAGAGTTCAAAGCGCCTCCCGCACCCACAACTCCGGGCGACACACACATACGGACAGCCAACGCTATACACGATACCTTCAGCCACCATTACGATTTCAAAAACATACACACCAGTTCCGCCCACGAGCCAACCGATATAGCACCGTCACAGATACGCCCAAGAATTCATCCGAGATCCAAAACGCCATGACTCCTCCTAGGGGGTCCAGGGTCCGGTCGGTGTGAAGCATGGCATTGCTGTGCGGCTGAAATCACGGATGACTCGTGTATCGCAAAAACTCCCTACAACACAGCAGCTCGCGCCACCGGGCCTAACCCCATATCCCAACTCCTGCTCGTAGCTTGTATGCGTGTACAAGAAGCCACAAAGGAGCGGAGAGGGGCGGAGTGACGCGGTGGGGGGCTAGAATAAGCGTACGGCCGGCGGCCGAGGAGCAAAGGGTGATGTTGTGGTCGTGCTAATGCTAGGGGCGATGCCGGGTGGACGTAATGCGCGTGCGATAATCTCGGCGGAGGTGAGTTCGCGGCCAGCTTGGAGATATGCTACGCGCAGCTCCTATGTATGCGCATTCGTAGTTTCGTGTTGAATTCGGGGTGACATGCGAATTTCATGAGAGTAAGAACAATGGAATGCAATAGCGGCAGGGAAATGGGGGGAAAAGACGTGGAAGTGAGGCAAAGACACAGTTAGTTAAGCGTTAATGACAAAAAAGGAACAGGGGGACGAGGCCATGCTCACCTCGAGGCTGTGATCCGCATATGCAGCTTGCGTTGATATCGTCAACATCTGATCCTCAGAGGTACCCCCTCCGGTAAAGCTGCCGACTCTTGGTCCAGAGGTGGCCAAAGGATTTGATGGGACTGGTGAGGGGACGAAGGGCGACAACGCGACAGGGAGGGGTGGGAGGCGGTGGCCCTTAGCGTATGCATGACAGCGAAGTTCCTGCAAGGATAGAAAAAGATCAGGAAAGGCCGAAAGATCAAAATATAGCTGCGAGCATGGTTGCACCCAAAAACGAAAAGGGCCTAAAACACAGCTGGTGGGTGAGCTCACCTCAAAGCTCCACAGTTTGAAGTCCGCCATGCCTGCCATTGTCTGAAACTTCTCTCCCCCCTCTTGGGATGTGACCGTCCACGCATGGGAATCTGGTAAGTCCTTCGAGTCTGGGCCCAACACAGGGGGAGGGTAGGGCTTGAACAGCGGTGGGAGGCCAAGACCAGCGCGCTGGGCGTCGGCGGTTGGTTCTTGTGGACACGGTGGGGGTGCACGCCCAGTAGTGGTGTAGAATTGAAGGTAATCTTCCATGCGGAGTTCCTGGTGGGGAGCGCGTTAGTATGAGACTGTAAGCTGGGCTAATAAAAGGGGGGGTACATCGAAGGATTTGCCGGGTGATTCATGTGCAGCGGGGATGCACATGAAGAGGGTATCAGACATGGTGATGGTTTGGAATTAAAGTGAGGACGTCGGAGCCGGTGATGGGTGAGTAAACTGATGAATCTGGCCCTGATCGAACATGAGGCTCACATTTCCAGGGCACATGGTGTAGTTGGTTATCACGCCCGCTTAGCATGTCTGCTTGCGGGCGGTCCCCGGTTCAATTCCGGGTGTGTCCAATGAAATGGGGTCGCCTTTTTCCTTAAAAATTTCGACCCATGTCGGGCTCGTCTCCTATGCTCAAATTCGGTATGACTCGACGACTCTCGATGATTTACTTGATGTGGCTTGTGCAGAAAACAATGCTGAGCAAACTAAATCAGGCTTCTAACGCATACTCACTTCTTTCTTCTCGACTGCAAGGCACAGTTTAGATACAGATGATACTCTAGATCTTCCCCTACAGAGACACATAAAATTTTCAAGTAACACGCCACGGAACCCCAACATATAAATCAACAGGTACGTTCCGAGTTGATGCCAATCCTCGAGCTGAACATTAGGTCTTCCTACAACTCAGTGTGTAACTGGGCAATCTACATGACGATCCAAGTATGGATGTCATTATGTACGCCAAGGAATCATTCCAAAAAATTCTGCACCACCGTTTACAGAAAAGCCAAAGATATGTCACTGATTCAGATAGAACCCGCGGATGAGTCGATAGGCGCCGTGCTGTCATTGTAGCTGCATTCTACGATGTTCTACGACCTGATCAAATCTCCACCTTCTGTCATCCTTTTTTTCACAGCCCGAAAAACGCGCCTACATAAGCCTACCCTAGGATACTATTCTGATGCATCACCCAAAAGCCACCCCGCGCAATTATGCCAGCTGCCCACGACATCTACAACGAGCAGCTCAGTCAACTTCGAAGAGGACAGACTCTATACTACCCTGAGCCACATCCAGACCAGGGTCCAATCAAGATAGGCGACGTAGGGTACACCAAACACGGCGCCTTTCACCGTTTTTTCAACGTGTCCTTCACCGCGGACCATCCCTCACAACGATTCGGCGTACCCAACGGTTTCGAACAATTGGACATGGGACTAATTCACACTTTCGAAGGCGCTTTGGAACCTGGGCCTCTGCACAGCAAGACTGTGTACACCGCTGCAGCCGACATCGGAGCCCCCGGGTATGTCGCCACGTCTTCATTTTAGCGCACCAGCGCTTAGCTGCCCTGGTTTTTAGCGCGATGCTGCCTGCTCAAGCATCATTCCGCTTCAACTGTTCCCCGAAGCGCGGTGCAATCATCCTGTTAGAAACCGAAGCGACTCACGAAAAGGCCGCCCAAAGCCACCATCTCGAAACTTACCTAGAGAGGCACTGTTCCTCCTGGCATGATTTCGCCCGCAAGCTGGATATCCCGATAGGGTTCGGTGATATCATGTTGGTGACAGAAACCTCCAAGGCAGGCGCCTGGTCGTCCATGGTCTACTCAAACAGCTCCACCGAATTTAGTTTGGCTTTTTCAGGCGGGGCTCCATTCGCTACGACAGGCGCTCAGGCTGGGGTCGCGGCATCAGCTAGTATAGAAAGGATCGGCCCGATAGAACGTAGAAGGAGCCGACAAAGGCCAAGTCCTAATGACGCTCCACCACCCCACGACCATACTGTGTTCGTCAAGGCATACCGCATGGGGACGCGTAGAGCGTATCTCTACTCGCTGCCACAACTTTTTATGAAAACACTGGATCACCTAAGGCCGCAAGGACACGCTGATACCCCTGCGAGGGCTTCTATACCGGAGGTCAGAGATCCCTCAACCCAAGACGGCCCATCCTCAAGCTCCCTCATGCATGACGATGACTACCCAATGGAATCTCTGGAGTACGACGACTCCCCTGCCGGCCAACTGAATTCGGTGAGTGGACATTCGTTTGGCTAAACCACGACAAGAAATACCAACAATATCCAGGATTTCCATCCAACTATCGCGTTGCTTGCTCGTGTTCTGGAAGCCCGTGTTCGTCTTCCTTCATCGTTGCCTCACTACCGGCTCATTTTTTCCCAACTTTATTAGAGAGACCAGTCTATCAGCGACTCAAATTGTGTGGTGGTACACGACGATGCCTGGTGCTCCGCGACTGTCGACTCTGAAGAGGCACGGCTGATTAAACAATATGCGGACTTTTACTTCAACTTACCAGCAGATTTAATGAGCGTCCAAGATGTAATGTTTCCAACTTCAGTGTTGTGATTTTATTCGCTGACGGAGGATGTTATATAGCCCTCTTTTGATTCTTCTCCCGTCTCGACTCCTAACAGTGATGATAATGTCCCGCTGGACTAAATCTGTTGAAAACGGAGCCATTTGTGTTCTCTTAGCTTGTATTCAAGTACATTTGTATACCCCAGTGACTCTTGACTTCGAACCACAGTGTCCTTGGCCTTTGTACTACCCGATTTGTGCACACTGTGGGTACTGCACCCAGTTTTTGTACACGGGTTAAAAACCAAAAGAGAAAGCTCTAAGGGCCCCCTTATGCCCCCTTCAGTCTCCCCATGTGGTTAGTAATTTAGCCCACCATGTCCCTACCAACCCTTTCAAAAAAGGTCCACAACAAAGGTGGAATTATCCGGTGTTTTACGTAGATCATGTTGAAGTTGGAAGTAGCAGGAAAAATGACAGGATCCCGACGCTCAAGGATCTTCTTTGATTCGAAAGATGGGATGCCGTGAATGATGAATTCTTCCAACAATAACGATCGTGGCCTTACGATTATGGGCGACTCGGACCTATAGAACAGCAACGTTAGGTGCCTTATCAGAGTATGACCACACACCTCGTTACCTACCCAACTTCTCAGCTGCCGGTCCACTTATTTTTGAAGTCGTACCCACCTGTGTTAAGCGCCCATCCACTTATTAAATGTTGTCAACCTTATCAAACAAGATTTTCGCCAGTCCCAGTTGGAACGATTTCTGAGTCCTGACCAGTTTCCCAAATGGTGGTCACTGTGGCCACTGTGGCGTTATTGTGCTTAAAATAAACATAAATTCACGGGGTACACGGTCATCACATCCACTTGGCATTCCTTCATGAAGAGTATCAGACTTGTACCAGACAGCGATGGTTGTAAATTTAATGTGGAAGCCACTGATAAGGGAACCGAGGACCCGGATCTGATCGCTGATTGAACATGAGGCTCACATTCACAGGGCACATGGTGTAGTTGGTTATCACGCCCGCTTAGCATTTCTGCTTGCGGGCGGTCCCCGGTTCAATTCCGGGTGTGTCCATACATCCTCCAAGACCTGGTGCTTTAATTTTGTGAAGGGAAAGGATGGCCACGTAATACATTCGGTCCTTACTTCGAGTATTTTGGCTTGTCCCAGTCCTTTTTTCTTACGAAGTGTCCTAGAACAATTTATAAGCTTGTTACATAAACAAGACCACCAAACCAGGGCCCCCTCCACAATATTACCAGGTTTTTTATTGTGCCCCAGTTTCTTCTGATGAAAGATAGCCATCTGGTGAATCCTGTAAAGGTATCAAATTACTGGACCAATGTCAATTACACGGGGGCTTCACCAAGGAAATGGAGCTTCTTCTTTTGGGATTCTAATCATTTCTAGCTCAGATCGTTGAACCCATGCTATTAATGAGGCGAGGTGCTTACCTGAGATGATGATGCTTTACTTTTCCCCTTTGTTGGCTACAGTCAGTATACTGTGTTAGTCACTGAGTAGGTATCCAAGTTGAGAATGGTTACTTTTGATTGAGATTTAGATTGTTGGGATATTGCATCAAATTTGCGACGATGTTTCCCTAGTTGACGCCGTAATTCCTGGGATACGTCAGCTTTGTGGCAAATATCGAAATGGATACAAGGTCATCTCACCGTGAGTTCATCCTCCCCAGAATGTTTGGAGATCTTATCGTCTTGGGGTATCTAAGATGGACATACATCAGTTGAAGTTCGAGACGCATGATTTCGAAATTCTGTACCGTTTCTTTATACCCGCTGTAATCGACCATAAAATAAAAGGCCAAGTATTCCTCGATAGCTCGCGCATCGTCAGATTCAAGACTTCCAGAACACCAAGCATTGTCGTGGATTATTGCACAGTCCATTTGAGAGTTTTCCTGGTTGCGGTTCACATTTATTTCGCCCCAACATGATAGTCAGAAATTTAAACTCGCCTCCAAAGCACGACCGAGTAAAGCAGCAGCGGGGTGGAAGTCCTAACTCCCAGCAGGTCCTTGTCACTTACTACCCGATAAGTTAATGATAAGTACACTTACCGGTTGATAATCTGGGATAACGGGTGTTTTTGAGTATCTGGGAGGCTCGTCGCTTGGCGCCGAGCTACTTGATGCGCTGGGTGGAAAAGCTGACTGGCTACTTCCACCCACGGAGGTGTTAGACTGTGCTATACGAGCACCAGTATTTGATTGTTCGTTGGGGGAACTAATAGCTTTGAAAAATATGTGCACTAATGATTGATAGTACATCTTGCGTACGCCCAAACGATATGCCTTGATGAACACAGTATGATCGTATGGGAGCTGGGGCGCGCTGGCAGGGTCGGAAGATAGCGCCCTATGCTGGCTTCTCCGTCGTTCTATCGGCCCCATCCTCTCAATACTAGCCGATGCTGCAGCTCCTGGGCCCACACCAGTAGCGAAGGGAACACCAACTGAGAATCCTAAGCTGAATTCACTGGCACTGTTGGAGTAGACCATGGATGACCAGGCAGCCGTCTTGGAACATTCGGTCACAAGCATGAGGTCCCCGAACCCTATACGGATATCAATCAACTCAGTAAATTCATGCCAGGAATTATAGTGTTTCTGCAAGTAGGTCTCGAAACGGCGGTTTTGGATAGCCTCCTGGTGCTTCATCTGGGTCTCTAACATTAGAATTGCGCCTCGTTTCGAAGAGCATTTAAATTGAAAGGATGCTTCCGCCGGAAGAATTACTCTAGGCAGCGTGAATGGTAAATACAATTAATTGTTATCATAAGGATGGGCGTAACAGCGTACCCAGAAGCGCCGACATCAGCTGCAAGTGTGTACACAGTCTTGCTATGCAACGGCCCCGGTTCCAAGGCGGCTTCGTAGGTGCCGATCAATCCCATGTCGAGGCGCTCAAAGTTACTGGGTACTCCAAAACGTTGACAAGGATCGTCTTCAGCACGAGATATATTGAACAGGCGATGAAAAGCGCCATGTTTGATATACCCGACGTCTCCGATCTCGATAGGACCTTGGTCAGCGCGTGGTTCAGGGTAATAAAGGGCATGTCCTCTTTGCAGTTGACTGAGTTGCTCAGTGTAGATATCATACGCAGCTGGCATGGTGAGGGGTGTAGGCTGAACGGCGATATCGATGCGTGGCTGTGATATGGCTTACAAGGACAATGATCCGATGTTTACTGAAATCCCATCCTGGTTCGCCATGTGCGAATGTCAGATGTTATTGAATTGTTACGACATTCTTGGAGGGTGTAATGTGATGCTAAGCTATATAGTTTTTCAAATATCCTGACACCTGCTGGAGAGAGCTTGTTACCAACTGTGAAGCCCTTAGGATGGCGAGGGAGACGCCAGACTTGTCTGGGCTAAAAGTCAGTTCGGTTCGGTGTTGGTTTCTACACTGTAAGGCAACAGCGTTAATACCGTATAGAGGGTTACCTATAATAAGAGTTCAATACGTCACGGTAGAGAAGGGGACGCACGATCGTCAAGCTGCATGTAAAATAGGTAGGCTTATATGTGAACGGTGTCAGCGGTAGCATGAAACATGGAAGTGATTCTATGATGAGAATGTCCCACTATACGTCAAACATGGTAAAGAAATGCTTCTCGAGTCCGAGGTCGTGCGATCGAAAAACATGGACAAAAAAGGAAGTGCAAAATCACACGGTGGCACGAGGGCAACGCGTCGCCAAATTGTAACCCTAACATCGGGTTGTCTCTGAACCGCGACCACATTGTCCTCCTTTGTGTTCTCCCTATGCTGCCATCCAACTGACCGTTCTCCACACACTCTGCTCTCAGGTCATTTTTTCATTCAACTCCACTACAAGACCATCTACCCCTGCAGTGTTTTCTGGTCCAATATCCAACCATGTCGGGGCTGAAGAACTCGCCGTTTGGCAAACGCCTTCGTGCTGCACAACTGGACCACGACGATGAATCACCACGGCGAAATCGCCCTCGAGTCAACCCTATATTTGGTATCGCATCGACTTCTACACCGTCGTTAGACTCTCGTCCAAACACCAGTGGCAGCAGCAGCAGTGCTGGTCCCGAATCACCTGTAGATGTCGTGGCGCAACTACAAACACACACGCCGACTGTAAGGAGGGACTATGGAGACAGATTTGTGCCTTCGAGAGACACAGGTGACATGAGGACGTCGTATCATCTCATGGATGAGGGTGGCCCATCCACACCTTCGAAGAACAGGATCATACCTTCCGAGTCCGATGCTCTCAAAGGTGTGATAAACTTTCCTTTGATTTCACTACTAGCTAAACCCTGAAAACAGAACAAGCCAATGCCATCTTTACTTCAATTTTGCACAGCGAAGTAACGCCTCCATCACCGCGCCGCGCCGTTTCACCTGCTCGTCCCCCCATTGCCTCTTCATCATCTGCTGTTGCCCCTACTACTCCAACGCGACGTCGATTATTTGCCTATCATTCCCCCGCCGGCGGGGGCTCCAACCCTGGCACACCTACACGGCGCCTTGACACTCCCACCGACTCCGCCTACAGCATGTCCCCCGTTCGTGCCGAATCCCGGCAAATCCTTGAGTCACCCAGGCGGCAGCTTCGTTCCGTATGCAAAACCCCTTACCGCGTCCTCGACGCGCCTGACCTCGCAGACGACTTTTATTTGAACCTCGTGGACTGGTCAAGTACAAATGTCCTGGGTGTGGGCCTAGCTGCATGTGTATACTTATGGACGGCGCACAACGCCGCGGTGTCGAAGTTATGTGATCTTTCGGAGGGGAATGATACCATATCCTCCGTGTCATGGGTACAAAAAGGCACTACCCTAGCTGTTGGAACTCTGTCAGGACGTTTGCACATCTACGATGCCAACACCTTGCAATTGCAACGTACGTACAACGCGGCACACACTCAACGTATAGGGGCGTTGGCATGGAATGCACATGTTTTGAGCTCAGGGTCGAGAGATAGGACGGTGCACCACCGAGATGTGAGGGAGCCAGGAGGACGGCCATTCAAGCGGTGTACAGGGCATAGGCAGGAGGTGTGTGGCCTGAAGTGGAGTGGGGACGGGGGCGTCGGTACAGCATGCCTGGCGAGCGGGGGAAACGATAATAAGGTGTGTATTTGGGATCTGCGGGGGTCCAAGCGGGCGACTGGGGCAGGACCTAGTGCTGGGAGGAGTGTAGCAGGAGGAAGTGGGGCAACAAGCGGAGATGATGCGCCTGGAGATGCACCATTGTGGAAATTCCATGAACATACGGCAGCAGTAAAGGCACTGGCCTGGGATCCACATGTGTCTGGTGTGCTTGCGACGGGGGGCGGGACGCAGGATAAGCATATACGATTTTGGAATACGATCAATGGGACGATGTTGAATGAGCTTGATACTGGGTCTCAGGTATGTTACCATATCCTCCATTTTTCGATCAGGTCATTGACTTCCATTTGTTTCATTCAGGTGTGCAACCTCATATGGTCTCTGACTTCACACGAGCTCGTCTCTACGCACGGATTTTCCTCCACCACCGCCCAGAACCAGATCTGCATATGGAAGTATCCCACACTTAACATGGTCGCCTCTTTAACTGGACACACTAACCGTGTGCTTTATCTTGCGATGAGCCCTGATGGAGAAACAATCGTCACGGGCGCTGGGGATGAAACACTGAGGTTTTGGAATGCATTCCCGAAGAAGGAAGGGGGAGGCCGGAGAGGGGAAAGTCGGTTGGATTATGGGAAGTTGATCCGGTAGGAGCAGGATGTGTTGTAATTCATCGACGCCACCGTCGATGCGCATACATGCATGCCATCACATCCTCTGATTACGCCAACCATAGACGCTATCCCATTCCTGCTATTTCTTGCTCTATCATTATCATCTCACAGTTCGTCATCAACCCTGGATCTTGGAACAATGCACCCACCCATCCCAAAACTCGCATTCGAACGGCAATGCTTTATTCATCTCCTCATCTTGCATGCAACACATAATACACATACTCTCGGACTTAATCATCATCTCTCCTCATCCTCTTTACTCCCTCTTTCCTCGTATACATCCACTCAAACTCAATCAGTCATCCATCCAGTTGCTCTCATCTATGGTTAATGGTCTATGGTTAATGGTCTGCATTGTCTTCCTCCCCCAGCCCCACCCGCCGTCCCCGTCCCTGGTTTATCCTCGATCGTTATCTTCACTCGCATATACATCTGCTCCCTATTCCAAAATACTGTTGCCATGGGTGTTCCCACTTTCGACAGCGGACTTGCAGCCCTTCTCACCTCGCTTCTCGCCCTATTTGCTGCTTGTATCTTCTGGTCCGCCTCAATTCGATCCAATTCAATCCAATACAGTGCCCGTCCGATGCAACTTCCCCTATAACTATAACACTACATCAGCGTACATACTTATAAGCCGTACATACACATACTCGTTACTCGCATCATATTTTATTACCCCCTCGCTATGTCGAATGTGTGTTGGTATCCCCTCCGTTTCCTTTTTTCTCAACCAACTTATCGTTACCTGTATTCGGGGTTTCTTTCTTCTTTCTTTCTCTCGAAATGTAGGATACACTTCCGTTTGTTGTGAAATTTTTGAATGCATCGATTATTGATTCATTGCAGTCACTGCGATCATGATCTACATGGGTATCATCCCAATTGATCCTGCATCGATTTGACACCAGCTGTGTGAGAATGTGGTGAATTCTGCCTTTCGTGCCCATGGGGAGCCCAACTCGTCTTCCCCAAGAAATTATCTGCACCATCATCGAAAATGTAGCCGGCACGTCTTGTAACAGCCGTGACGCGAAAACAACTCTCCTCTCGTGCAGTCTCGTCTCTTTCTCCTTTCGTGAACCAGCCCAACAACAGCTCTTCCACGATACTTCCCTATATCTGCCTTCACATGGCCACGGCGAAGGCCTGTTCACTAGCGCTACTAGTGCCTCATCACGGCTTATGGCTTTCGTGCGCTCCTTGACTATCCGTATAAACGACATACCCATGTCGTCCACCCCATCCTGCTGGAAAACTCTGAGCACTATATTTAACATGCCTCGCCTTGCGGCGCTCGAAATCCACTCTAATGACGAATTTTTCACTCCGTTAGAGTGGCGTCACCTCCCAGAGAACCTTCGAAAGGACCTATATAACGTCCTGAGATGTTCAAAAATCAGAATGCTCACCCTGCATCATCTTGCTCATTTCCCTGCCACAGCACTTCAGATGTGTGCACAGCTCAAACGGCTTTATATATTCGATGTGACGTTTGACTCGCAGCTTGACTGCGACATTCATGGTTACAGTGATCGGGGACGAGGTCGTAGAAGGGAAGGGGTATCTGGAGAGTCTGGAGGATTACAGTGGGCCTCATGTTGCCGCTTGTTGGTGCCCTCTTCTCTCCATCATCGCTACTGGATATTACGCGCCTGAAGAAACTGGATGCGTTTTTGGATTCCAAAGAACATTGTGATGTAGATGAAGCTATCATGAAAATTGCAGCACCCCATCTACAGGACGTCAACATCACTTTCGACTCTGGTGCGTATTTCCATACTTTCCTAATTGTATTCGCTCGTCACCCAACCCTGTCATGCACTACTTTCCTAACCAACTGACAGAACTCATCGTTTTTGTTTAGGGATGATTCGGTTGTTTAAACCCCCGACAGCAAGGTGTCATTCGATGCATTAGTATGCACACCCACACTCGCCCTCTCATGGACTTCTCCCATCTCCTCGACCTCCTCTTCACAATGCCCACCCATAACAACTTTGAGGATCTGCTCATTTATGGTGTGCACAGCCTCCTCTGCCCACTTGACAATGAAAAAGAAACTATTACCATGTGACAGGAGCTTGATGGGATGCTAAGTGGAATGAATAGTGGGCAGTCTGCTCATGGAGTGGAGAAATTCAAGAAAACAAGCGTGGAGGTAGAAGTGCGACATAATAAGCATGCGCAGACATCGCAGATTAGGAAATATTTCAGGGATGCAACTCCAGGATTAATTAGGGCGGGGCGACTGAAGGTGGGTGGCACTGATCCCGATAGCGCAGTACCAGGCGGTCCAAGAACTTAGGTTGTTTTTGCGGTTAGACGAGGATTGAACAGGAACTCAGACCTACCCTGCCCCCTGCGCTTGACCAGTCTCTTGCGATTCTACCGTTCGGCACTTATGAGTACGCTATTGCAGGTATCCCCTAACGGGGAAACCCTAGCGCGACCCCGTTGCCAATTCAAACACTTCATTATATGGAGTACGATGGCTGTCTGGAACCGCCGTAACCCGTTTCACGACCCACGTGTGGAGACGCTATACCACTTGCACGACTTAGGAAGTTACTTGATATCGGTGTAAAGTTTGAAATCTCCTGCCGATGGAAAAGTGGCGTTTAGTATTCGAAACCGCAATGCCAACCACGGTACCTTGAGATGCAGTAACAATCCCAGGTAAACATTTTACTCCAAGTATAAATCTTATACGTCAAATGATCTGGTCCTGGATAGCATTTAGGAAACAGGGGACCTGATACTGACCACCTCCCCAGATCAGTGCATGACAGTGTGTCTCCTTTCTTCGCCTGTTGATTCATAACGTCGATATTCACAAGTCAAGGCCACCACTGACAGTACAGTGCGCACCTCCCGCCTCTCCCTCTGTTGTTATCCTCCGAGTCCTTCTGTCTTTTTTAATTAAATGCCAAGGACAGAAAGTTTTTATCCATTTTTAGGCAGGTACTCAACAGGTTTCCGTACAAGGGGTCTCTTCAAGCTGAGAACTCATAGATCAGAGTGGGTGTAATATAAAATGGAGGTGCCACGGCAGAGTGCTAGAACCACTATATGAGCTTTTGGACCTGCTTAGTATATGCCGGGGGGATACATATTAGAATAATGCATCTACATCTATGCCACTCTCCCGAAGAGTGACTTAGATGTAGATAAAGAGTCTTCAGGATGGTCGGATTAAAGCGCTGCTTTGGCTCAGCATGTGACTTCCTTCTCCACAACACACGGCTTGCAATTTGTCATACCATCCTTTTTTTTATCACTTGTGGTACTTGAACACGAAACCTTCCACCCAACATAAGGCATTCAAGCTTCAAGCTTCACGGCCATCCAACCGTACGATCACAATTGCAATGTCGGCTCGCGCTATCGTTCCGCAAGAGATTATTAACATCATCATCGAAAAAATAGACACCATCTGGAGGAGCGAAGACTTAGCAACTCTCTTCGCGTGCAGCTTGGTAGCCTCTTCTTTCCGCGAACCAGCGCAGAAGCAATTATTCAAATTCATTATTCTTCACTTCCCTGAAGAACCAACTTCAGAACCAGATGACTATTCAAGCCTTTTCACCACTTTGGTCTCCAGTCCTCGATTACGGGGATTTGTAAAATCACTCGAGCTCCGGCTTAATCTTGAGGAACTCACTCCCCTATCTACAGGTTTCCTCGCCGGGTTTCCGAGGCTGCAAGAATTAGAACTTGGATTGTTCGATGGTCCCGATGTTACGGTGGGGTGGAATGATTTAGAGGAAGCCGTACATGCTGAAGTTTATACGATGCTGAGGTTGCCGACACTTCGTGTCCTCCACTTTCAGCTTATGCTGG
>JABCKU010000073.1:17273-60369 GCA_018221655.1 Myochromella boudieri | reverse complement strand
AAGTTAAATATCCATGATAGTCAGACTATAGTCGGTCAGTACTAGCACAAAGAATATCTAAATAAAATGGCAAACAATAGTATGGTGGCATAAGAAACAAATGGAGGAGATTATGTTTCTTCTTGATGAATGAATCTGTATGATTAGGTAAGTTAATAATCGTGATGCAGAACTTTTATCAAGTTCCAACTGAATCAAAGAAATCAAGCATCAAAGGTTGAGAATTGAACGTTGAAAAAAGGTAATCACAGCCTGAGTCGAAAGTTACAAGTTCAAAATCAAACGTCGAAACTCAAAAATTGAAAATTAAATGTCAAAAGTTGCCTCAAACATGATAAGGTCACATCAAAAAGGCAAAAAGTTACATCAAATTGGTGGGTCTGCAGATAGCGGTCTCATCAGCATTGTAAGCCCAATGTATTCCCCCATATCCTCAGCTGTCTTATTAGTAGCAATTTGTATTGCTGCAGCAGTATGAAGAAAAACATGCCTACCCTAGTGGAGTACTGCGCATATTGTACTTGGGCCTCAGCTGCTTCCAGGCTGTGTCCACAGCCAAGGTGCTACTGCTGCACTGTGCCTTGGCCAAGGTGAATATACTGTTTTAGTAAACATAGAACACTGCCGCTCATGTTCTGGCTCCATGGCTGGGGGCTTCTTTGCTCACTGATGTGCCTTAGCCAAGGCTTCCATCTCATGCCTGGCATTTACATTGTATTTTGTGCTGGCTGTACTGCTGGGGACTGTGATCATTTACCCCTGAACATGGCACAGAGCTCATCTTCCAGGGAATTCTTGACGGAAGATTTCACCTCTACTCACTCCCATCCACAGGGCGCAGCCTACTGTATTTCAATGCTACAGTGTATTATCACCAGTGCCTCCATGGCCATTGATACATTGTATATAGCGTGCTGGTCCTCAGCCAGGCACGCTGCTCATGTAAACTACCATACAATGTATGTGTTCTGTAGTACATAAGACAAAATACAATGTAGTGATACTATGTGAGACACCAACACCACAACCCAGACATGAGCCACAATGACCACCAGCAAAGACCTACAACTACCCTCAACCAGTGTGATGCTTGCCATTGCATTTGGGGACTTCTTGCTTGCTGAAAGCTTCATAGGTAGGGCCTGTTGCCATGGGAGGCACCAGAGCCTTGTCTGGAAGGTAGAGGAGAGGGATTTCATGGCACAGGTTGTGGCAACAAAATCCCCCATAGGTAGCAGTAGCAAACAAAAGTAAGAGCCATGTAACCCATGGCTTGGGGGAGTGTCACCTTACCCAGGGAGTGTTAGACCTACTGGATATGGTGGAACCCTGGAAACACAGGCAGACAGGAGCCCAGAAAAAAACAAGTTAATTAATGAAAACAGAGAATAATACCAAGAGGATATTCTAATTCTTTTTACATATCAGCAATATATCCTTTCCCAAGTACCCAGCCATGAAAATCTCAAGTCATAACAAGGTATCAGCCAAATTCTTGGGGGAGAATATAAATTGAATTTTGAACATGTACATACATACATACATTATTTAATTCCCTCCCCTTTTCCCCCCTTCCCCCCCCTTCTCCTTTAAGTTAATTTTATTTAATTTGTAATTGCCCACCAACATGGCCACCATGCCAAATGGCTTATACAGTCATTTGCATGTCAAACTGTTGGTCTGACTTTTGTTGTAAATGGTTTACCTCACATGAGTGGTCACCATCAGTCACAGTGAAGCTTGGGCCAGCCATTGCTCTCATATCCAAATCTCAGTGGTGCTATGACATTCAACAATACAGACTTACATTTAGTTCTTAAGTTACTCCATTATTGTTGAATACATTGCAAAGGAAATATGGGCTGTTAGAAGCTGTTGATACAGTGCTATCTAAGTGTTGGCCTTCTCAGGAGTCAGCATCATCATACATGTGACAAAATCAATCACATGGACATTTTTCAACCAAAATCACATCAGCAGTTTGACATGCAAACAACGGTAATAGTATTGTGATATACCTAGAACAACTTATTTCATTGGAGGACACTTCATTATCCAATGTGATAATTATAGAGACTTACAATTCTGAGTTCACTATGTATTTCCAAAATACATTTGACATTGTAGCACTTCCTGTTATTTAATGCTTCAATTTTAATGTATCTTACATTTAAGCTACATATATAAAGTTTGGGCTAAAACCATGGCCAGAAAGATTATCATATTATGGACTATAACAATTTTGCCACAAACTTCCTAGTTTACTCCTCTTAAAAGACACTCTTGCTAAGCCACGCAACTGACGAGATATAATGAGATGACTATGTGGAGGATGAAGAACATCATGAATTGTTGGAGGCAACCAAATGAGTCTATCTGTGCCTTTGGAAAGAATCCAACCATCTTGATCAGTGATCCAAGCAGTATCAAGAATCATATCTTCCCATGACTGTACAGCACTGTCTACTATATTGTGTAGTGGCAAGCCAGGTAGTTTGTATACTTGGGGGGCATTCCATACTCGTATAGAACAGTCTTGGGAGCCAGAAACAAATTGATCACCATTAGGTGAAAATGCAACAGACCAGACAATATCACTGTGACCATATAGATAGTGCAACTGTCTACCTGTCTTGATATCCCATATTCGCACAGAATAGTCCTTTGAACCAGAAACAATGTTTTCACCACCAGGCAAAAATATAATGGACAAGACAGCACCAGTATGGCCAGTTAGCATTTGCAGCTGGTCACCAGTACTGGCATTCCATACTTGCACAGAATGATCCAGTGAACTAGAAGCAATTTTAGTACCCTCATGTGAAAATGCAACAGATAAAACAGCATCACTATGACCATTTAATTTCTTTAGCTGCTTGCCTGTTTCAACACTCCATACTCGTACAGAATTATCAAGTGAACCAGAGACAATGAGCTCACTACCAGGTGAGAAAGCAACAGATAAAACTGCATCAGTATGGCCATTGAAGACTTTTAATTGTTGGCCAGTATTGAAGTCCCACATCCAGATAGAATTATCATTTGAACCAGAGACAATTTGGCTACCATCAGGTGAAAATACTACAGATCGGACAGTATTATCATGGCCATCTAGCTTCCATAGTCTCTCTCCAGTGTTGGTATCCCAGACCTGCACTGAGTAGTCTGCTGAACCAGAGAGTATTTGTTTACCACTAGGTGAAAATCCAACAGACAAGACAGCACTACTGTGTCCAATTAATTTTCTCAACTGTCTGCCTGTCTTAGCATCCCATATTCGTACAGAACAGTCATCTGAACCAGAGACAATCTGTACACCATCTGGTGAAAATGCAACAGATAAAATGGCATCATTGTGGCCATTTAACTCTCTTCGCTGCTTGCTCATTTTGGCATTCCACACCCATACAGAGCAATCTTCAGAACCAGAGACAAATTGTTCACCACTGGGTGAGAATGCAACAGATAATACGGCATCACTATGGCCAATTAGCTCTCTTAGCTGCTCACCAGTATTAGTGTCCCATACTCGCACTGAACAGTCAAGTGAACCAGAAACAATTTTGTCACCATTAGGTGAAAAAGTGACAGATAAAACAGCATCAGTATGACCATTTAGCTTCTTCAGCTGCTTGCCTGTCTTAACATCCCACACTCTTACAGATTTATCAAGTGATCCAGAAACCAGTTTACTACCATCAGGTGAAAATACAACAGATAAAACAGCATCATGATGGCGTTTTAGCCTTTTCAGTGGCTTTCCTGTCTTGGCATTCCACACTTGCACAGAATTGTCATTAGAGCCAGAAACAATTTCTTCACCACTAGGAGAGAATGCAACAAATAAAACACCTTCACTATGGCAAATTAGCTTTTTTAACTGCCTACCAGTATTAGCATCCCATATCTGGACAGAATTATCAAGTGAACCAGAAATGATTCGGTCACCATTGGGTGAAAATGCAACAGACCGAACAGCATCAGTATGACCATTTAGCACCTTCTGCTGTTTGCCTGTTTTGGAATCCCATACACAGACAGACTGGTCTTCAGAACCAGAAACTATTTTATCACCACTAGGTGAGAATGCAACAGACCAGACTGAGTCACTATGGCCATTAAGCTCTCCTAGCTGTTCAGTAGTTTTAGCATTCCAAACTAGTACAAAGTTGTCTGAAGCAGTGATGATTCTGTCACCATTAGGAGACAATGCCATATAAGAAACTGGTCTATTTGTCAATATTCTTATCAAGGGTAATGTGATCTGGTCATGGGGGAGGACCATTGATGGAATATGTGGAAAATAATGCTGCCAAATAGACCATACAGATGAGTCTGGATTGCATGCTGCCAATGCTGAAATATATAGATGTGGTGTTGACTTTGCCATTGGGCTTGCTGCAAAAGACATTGAAAAGTCAGCTGCATCTTGTACATATAATGCCAAAGCTGTTGAATTTGCTGAATTTATGCCCTGAAACACAGTTAGTTATGTTTTATTGTATGATATATATTTGCATGCATACCTTCCTCAGCCACTGTTCTACATCTTGCAGTAATGAGTAGCATTCAAATTTAGCTCCAATGAGATTCATAGCTTCCATCCAGAAAAGTAGTTTTTTATATAGAAAATTGTTTAACTCATGTGCCAATGAGCTTGCAGGCCCAGCCCCCAAGAGCAAATGTTTTGCCCAATACCGAGAAGCATAATGTATGACTGGAGTAAATTTCTGTTGGACTCTTTCATCCAGCCCTGGTACATCCACATCAAAGATATATGATGATTCTAAACCACACATGTTGAAATGGAGTGACTTGGCCAAAAGAGAAAAACACTGGCTGGCAATAAGTGTATGACGATCAATCTGGTCACAAAACACATTAATCTTGTCCGTCACCCTAGCATGAGCTTGGCTAAACACAAAATCAGGAAATGATGTATGATACCAATACACTGAGTTGTCATTCCTAGATAGAAAGAGAACAGCATGCAGTGAATTGACTGTTTCTTGAACAGTTTCTTCATCCATTTCTGTAAGGCCAGCCAAAACAGAGATTGTTGGCTGTACTACTGCACAGAGTGCAGTGTGGAGTATATTCAAGCGCCCAGAACGGAGGCTATGGTGCCCAAATGCAGCCACCAAAATTTGCTTATACAGCTGGTCAACCAAAAGCTGTTCCCCACTCAACTCAGGTGATGGCCATGAAGTAAGCAGTTGCTTTAGGAGCTTGAGCTTCTCAGCACAAGATACTGAGACATCAGAAGGAGATATAAATCTAACAACAGTTGCAGCATAGATGAATAATCCCCCTGCCTGTTGTGAGACTTCCAGTAGCTGTTGGCTGTCTTTCAGCTCAGGTAACTTTTCCTGCAGAAACTTGAGAATATCTGGTTGTACATTTACTGGATCAATATCATGGAGTGTGCAAACAGAGTCAGGTGGGAATGATCTGCACATCTGAACAATGTCGGGGTGTGGGCGGCTTGTCACAAAGAACTTTAGTCCCACCAAATTGCCATCCCCAGCAGCAGAAATCAACTCGCGAAGGAAATCAGTCCCACCACTATTCTCATCAAGTGCATCAACAATTACAATAGGTGATCGTTGACCTCTTCGACCTGCCAGTGAATCCCTCCAAGGTGTGACCAGCAGCTCCTGAATCTGTGTAGGTAGATTTGCAGTAACAATGTCAGCATTCAAAGCTTGTTGCATGACACGTGAAAGCATGTGTGCATAGGATGAGGTCATTTGTGCAAGGTCACGGCACAAGGTAGTAACAAGAAGCTCAGAGTTTCTAGTGTCAAGCTGGCGGGAACAGAAAAAAGAGGTAAATGGCAGGTTGGCCATTTGTAGTTCTTGGCAGATAGTATAGGCAATGGTAGTCTTGCCCATCCCAGCCAGCCCATTCAGCCAGTATATTGGAGTAGATTTATGTGTGTCTGTTTCTGTTGCCCATGCCATGACTTGCTTGATGACATCTACTCGAGTACCTTTAGTGCATGGACCACGGGAAATGTTGTCAAGCTTGATGGCTGCCCTGTAAGCTGCATCACGAGCACGGGGAAGCTTCTCAAGAGTTGCATGCTAAGGAAACAATCACAAATATGACATTATCATCATATGGCTCTCACATACCTGGAGCATAGCAGCTACATTCCTTTCCACTGCTAAAAAGAGCTCTAGCTGTAAAGCAGTCAACTAAATAACATCCAACAGAATAAGAACAACTTACCTGAAATCTACGAACTGCATCATCAATTGCTCGACACGAGGTGATGAGTTCACTCGCATCTGTGTTGTTTTGGGCCATTCTAACAAGATATCCTTGTTCATGCATGGCCTCAAGCTTCCTGCACTCACTATCTAAGGAGCTGTAGATATTGGTGTCAGCGGTCACACTTCGACATATAGTAGAAGAGTAGACGCACGTTTTCAGATCGTCAATCACCTGCATCGTTGATGACGTGTGACCATCCAAATTTCGATCGAGAGTAGATTTCAATAGGGCAATGTTGTTTAGCACCCGTTCCATCTCCTCGTAGTTACCAGATGTATTCTGGACATGGTATAAGTCAGAGAGCCAAGTCGAGAGAGTCTAGCTCACCTTGCACACATTTATTACAGCGACAATTCCACCGAGGACAGCTTTGAGGCCTGGGAGCGTATCTACGGAGTCCTTGGCGATTTTAAGTAATTCAAATGCTCCATTCAAAGCAATTTGAACAGTGTCATTGACTAAGGCAGATTAGGTGGTGACAACCCAAGACACCTTGGAATGGACATTTACCTGGTTTTCCAGAAGAGAGGGCAGTGTTGGGGTGGCCTACGGGAGCTGCTGAAAGTGAGGTGGTCCCGCGTTGAATGACTTTAACATTGTTCTTAGCTGAGGCAGAGTTAATTGACGATAACCGCCAAGGACGTTGTGTGGAAATTCACCTGTATTCTCCGAAAGGATGCTTGTGTTGAAAGAGCTAATGGAGGATGATACTGTGGAAGAAGTAGTCTCGTGTTGGATGCCCGTGTTAGCCACGCTATGTAGTGAAGAAGTAGATGCTTGTGACGGCGATGCGCTAGCAAGAGGCCGAACTTGACCCGCATTATTGGACGACGGTGAGCGGTTGAGTAAATGTCCTAATTGGTTCATCGTCGTCAAGAATTTGTCTCGTTTATTCTTTTGGTTGGCCATGGTCGTGGTTAGTGAGTGGGCTGTGGGCACGCACAGCCACTGATTTAGACCTCACCATGACAAGTCCAAATTCTCAGTCCCCATTGCTCAAGCTCTTTGCGTTCTACTCACCCCCCTGGTATTACATAGTACCTGAGCTATCGTGGAACTCCAGCCATGGTTCGAGCGATCTTCTGGCTGTCCCACTATGGCACTAATTACAACGGGGTGCAGAGGGGAGGGAGGCCTTTGCGATGAGTCATGACATCCTGTCCGAGTCCGTACACTTTATTGCACGACATATCGAGATTCTGTAGAGCATCACGGCAGCGATGTTGTATTGTAACAATTAGCGAACTTGTTCGCTTGTTCTCCGTTGACATCACCACTCTGGGTAATTTATCACTTATCCTCTGATTTGTCATTCGTTGTACTGCAGATGATTCCAATTTTTCCTTACTGCATCCCATAAGCTGAGAGTACCAAAATTTATCAAATCCCTCGCTATGACAACTACTCAACATTTCCAAAGCTGAACCATAGGTCGAATGAGTCGCTTGACGATATTTGTGATTGGGTTGCTCTTTGTTATTTTGGTAGGATCGTTCTCCTGAGATATGGAGCCTTTGAGTCTCAAGCTCTAAAGCCATTAAATTAGACATGATGAGGTCAAACTGAACGTTGACATGAACAAACCTGGGTAAATTGCTCATACACCTGAAGCGCCTGCTTCGAAACCGAGGGACAAGCATGTTTCATGGCATCGTCAAAGTGGTGTCTATTTGATTTGCCTCAGAAGCACATGTAGGAGCAATGATAGAACGAACCTTGTGAGCTGAGGAACAGTGTTTTGCTTTTCCTTGTTGAGCTCAGTATCATCCCTGAGTCCCGAACGTTGAACACCCTCGTCGACTATTGATTGCTTGATCGCCAACTTTACCGCATGCTGGCAGACTGCCGTCACATCTGCCCCAGATAGACCAGAAGTCCTCTTTGCCAGAAGCTCCAAGTCAACATCGTCAGCAAGGGGCGACTGCCTAAGTAATACAGTAAAAATTCTCAAACGCGATGCCTCGTCTGGAAGAGGGGTATATATAAGTTGATCCAGGCGACCAGGGCGCAGGAGCGCGGGATCAATCTGGTCAGGCATGTTGGTTGCTCCAACAACGAACACATTCTTCTTCGCGCTCATCCCGTCCAACTCTACGAGGATCTGGTTAAGTACACGATTGTTCGCACCCCCAGCATCACCGTTGCCACGCGCTTGGGTGATAGAGTCCAGTTCGTCAAAGAATATCACACAAGGTGCGGCGGCACGGGCTTTGCCAAAGACGTCGCGAACTTTCGCTTCGGATTCACCGAACCCCGCGGTTAAAAACTCTGGGCCCTTGAATTACAGTCGATAAGCGCCCGTCTCTTGCGCATAGGTAACATTACACTCACCTTCACGCCGATAAAATTGGCATTGCATTCATTGGCAATGGCTTTTGCTAACAAGGTCTTACCAGTGCCAGGGGCGCCGTACAATAGGATGCCTTTCGGCGGCGACATACCATACGCCTTGAACTTCTCTGGATACTTTACAGAGTATTGCACTGTCTGTTGCAGCTCCGCCTTAGCATTCTCAAGGCCACCAATGTCGGCCCACGTGGTAGTTGGGATCTCAACAACCACTTCCTGAAGGACGGATGGGTTCGTGATGACAAGCGCACCACGAAAGTTATCCATCGAGACCCTGAGCGAGTCGAGGATCTCAGCATCGATGGTGTCCTCATCAAGACAAATTCGACCCATTTTCTCGCGGATTTGTTGTAAAGCTGCCTTCGAACAGAGGGCCTTCAAATCAGAACCAACAAAACCATGAGTATCTTCAGCAAGCTAAAGGATTTACGGATGTCAGAATCGCGAGCACGAGCACTGGCTCGAGCATTCACCTGTGCTAAATCAACATCTGAGGAAAGTTTCATGTTTCTTGTGTGAATACGCAAGATCTCGTAACGCCCATTACGATCAGGGACATCTATTCTCACTTCGTAATCGAAACGGCCAAATCGCCGAAGAGCTGGGTCGATGGCGTTTGGGCGGTTGGTGGCACCTATTACGATGAAATTGGAGCGGATACTGACGCCGTCCATCAAGGTGAGCAGCTGTGAGACCACGCGACGCTCAACTTCTCCGCTCTGTCGACGCTAAATTAATATATGATCACTTCCTCAATGAAATTAAAGACCTCTACCTTTTCACGCCTGAGAGCGATAAAATCGATGTCATCGATGAAGATGATCACAGGTGAATTCTTCTCAGCCTCCTCGAAAGCATCGCGAAGGTCGCTTTCACTCTTCCCAGTTAATTTGCTCATAACTTCTGGGCCGTTAATATGGCGAAAGAACGCCCCCGTCTCGTTCGCGATAGCTCGTGCTATGAGTGTTTTACCAGTACCTGAGGGTCCATGTAACAGTATGCCTCGTGGAGCCGCTATACCGATCGCTTTGAAGAGCTGTGGATGACATAAAGGCAGTTCAACCAGTTCACGTATTTGCGCCAACTGTTTTCTGCAACCCCCAATATCGTCGTAGCCAACATTGACAAGATAGCCCCCTCCATCTTCACCTCTATAAGAAAGTCCTACTGCAAGGATTGTGAAATAATGCTTCCAGTGACAGGAATAATATACGAACCTACGATGGAAGTGTTTGGTGCAATGATACAAAAGTCTGAAGGGTCCGTCTGGATAATCTTGAATCTTACAGTTCGTATGCCTCGCCGAACTACAAAAGTGTCACCTTTATGCACGGGCCGATAAGCTGAAATGCAACATCAACGATCGTAAAACTAGGTCAGAACCCTGTACCGTACCGTCCGAGAAGTACGGCACAAGGAAGACATCGTTTAAGTTTTCGGTGAGACTGTGGATCGAGTCCTCGAATGGCAGGATGGTGACAGACTTTCCGTTCTGAATGTCGGAATACTGATGCACATTGACGGAATCGCTGGGCTGTACACGTAAATTGTTTCGCGCTTGTATGGTGATTTGGATTCTTCCCTCCTTTGTATCGACTGAGGACATGCAAACGAGGACGGTTTCTCGTCTCTTCTTTCCCCTAGTACCTGTCGCATAAATACGTTTATACTCTCAAAAATATGAAACAGGACGACTTGCTCCACTCGGATTATTTCGCCCTGGAAAAGAGAGAGTAACTGCATCGTTGCTGGATGGATGGTTGCAACTGAGTGTGGCGGCAGCTGATTAGTTTCACGTATCCTGTGAAAGTTGCCACCGAATATCTACTGGAATCATCATCTAATGTTGCTTCCTCAACAAGAAGCCGGTTGGGCCTGGAGGGTGGAACTCAGATCGAAGTTCAATGAGGTGGAAGTGAAAGTGGTACTTACGAGATCATGGGTAGCTGAGTCGTGTTTGGTAAATCTTTGGACTGCGAAGCGCTGAAAGTGGGGCTCGACATATCGTTCATGAGCGAAAAGAAAGCTGGGAAAAATGTGGGAGAGGCTGAATCCCCTCATAAGCCACAAGAACCATTTAAGCATTACGTGTTGAGCATGTGTTGAGCACGCGCTTGAGATACTCCCAACTTGAACAAAAAGTATAACCGTTCCAGGCTGCCAATTTCATATCGACAGAGACTATTGTTTAATTGTTTGGTTGATGAAATGAGTTATGAGTTTTAACCTGCCGCGGTCTCAAACTGGAACAGACAGGCCCGTACTAGTACGGAATCACGAGTAAAAAGCCGATCGCCAAGATCCCAGTTCACTATCTAAAATGATATTTTACACTAGACCCTTGCTTGCCAGTAAGAAACCAATACTGAACAGGTTATTGATTGATAATCCGTATTTATAATCTTACGGATGGCTTTCGTATAGCCCTGTTTTCTGTTGCACGTTTTGGAGTGACACCCAGTCTTGTCTCTCTATATCATTCAAGTTACTAACCTCAACTGCCTATTGTCGCGTCCTTTCCCACATGTTTTGTCAACTGTACAGTTTCCAGTCAACCCTGAAATCTTGTTTTGCATCCACACCAACACAACAAAAAACGTAGCTATGAATGGCGAGACGTGTGGCTTCCAAGAAATGCCAGGAGGAAGCCTCAGGAAGGTTGCTCATCCTGGCAGGTTTGTCCTGTGATGCTAATCTGACACAAGCCGGACATCACCAGTTGAACGAGAAGTGGACCAATTATGGGACACAGAGAACCCTTGCCAAGCAAGGGGATGCATACTGCCAGTGGTACTAACACAACCTCTAACGGCATCTTGGATTGAAACGGACACCGCCCAAGTTCTACTTCACTCTCATTTCGCCATTTTCGTTGCATCCGCGGCCGTTTGGCACCATTGCAACAATGCAAGGGCTCAAAGTAGCCCATCCAGACCACGCACGGTGCGGGTGGTGTTATCCCTATATATTCCCATTCACATATGTAAGAGGACGACATTCAGCACAGTGGGAGCAAGAGGTGATTCAAACCCTTTGCCTCACCAAATCTCGCACTGCCTTTGATGATAATGACACTTGAGCCCACGTGAAGTTACATGAACTTGAAGGGTTCTGAAACTTGGAAAACGGCTGGTGTAAAACCATACCACAGCTCAGAGGCCACTTCTGCTCTGAAAGCTTGGTGGTCGGCGCGATGTACCCCGGCGTCTCATTGCCACAGTTACTCTCGGAAAACTCGCCCGTTTTCTATATCTTGCCAATAGGGTATGCATTCTCGTCAGCCTTCCAATATTGGATAGACCGCTCGGCCTCATATAAATCAAACAGAGGTCATCAAATACGTACGTAGCCGAAGTGGGCGCTACGGCGATTAACAGGGGGCCAACCCAAATCATCCAAGTCTATATCAGCAATTCGCGCTGGAGGCCGTAGTTCAGCCTTCGATGTACATATCTGCGTGGCGGATGAAACGTTGCATCACTTCGCTTTTGGTTGGTCCTGCATGTGCGTTATGTGTCAGTGTGCATGAGGGTGCACCGTGGCCACTGTTAGGAGGCAGGAGGCAGGGGTAAAACACTCGAACACGGCTGCGTGAACGGATCTGGCCACATAGGGCGATGCCTCGATGAATCTATGATATTCGCATGTTTTAGGTCATATACAAGACCGCCTTACGGCTACCAGTCAGTGCCGTTCTGGTCGTCAGAATCACTCGTCGCCTTCATCATCATCACCGTCATCTGCCTCGTCCTCGGAGACTTCCTGACCGATCTCCTTAAGCCTCGCTTTGTCCTTCTTCCGTTTTGTGGTAATCTCATCCAACAATACTAAGAGATCCTCTTGTTCTTTTTCCGTTTCCTTCCGCTTCTCTCCCGCCACTTGAAGTTGTGCGGACAGCGACTCGACTTCCGCTTTCAAGGATGCGACCTAGATTCACCTGTGAACATCTAGCCTCTAGGCAAATGGGTGAAATCGCCCGCACCTCGTCTACACTAGATGCAGTCAGCTTCTTGACTTTACGTTCTAGGTCCTCAATCTCCTGTGTCTGATTTCGGATCACATCTCGTAGCGAAGCAATCAACATGGTGGCTTCGGCATTTTGACCTGAATTGAATTTGTGAGACATACTGTGTGAAGAAGACAATAAAATATAGCAAACCTGAGGCCAAAGGCGACAACTGTTGTGGTTCTGTCGAGAATCCTCGTTGAATGGTATCTGTACAAGGATGAGCGAGAAGAAGCCGTGGGAGAGAAATAACATCGAACAGTAATTTGATTTCCAAAAGTCCACAAAAGCCCAATCAAACCAAATTTCGCCCTCATCCTCGGATTCAGGCTTCAAGGATGGTTGAAGGTGGGACAATGACGGGTATGGAAGAACAGTGGTATCTGGGCCTACAGCTTTGAACCGTTCATCTTCTCGGAGACGAGCCATGCGGCCAATGAGGGAATCAACGCCGAGTCGGTTCAAAATTGGGTATATAGTTGCTCTGGAATGGTATCAGACGGGCGTCCTCATCGATATATATGACCATTGGTACCTTGTGATCTCGCCTGGTTCCCGGTCGAATTCGTAGCATATACCTAGAAGGAAAGCACACAGAGCTGGAACAACAGTGTCTACTTCTGAGGTCTGATTGATAGGTTCTACAAGCTACACGACGAAGATTGAGTAGAGCGGCCAGAAGATTGGTTAGAAAAGCCACGTACAACTCCAAATCCGCCAGCGTCCAAAAAATCCCTGACCGAGTGGGGATCCTCCCATAGCCACTGCGCAAGCAAACAAAGGTGACTCACGACGAGTCTATCCCACTCTCTAGACTCTCGGTCTGAAGTATCTGCCCGAGATCGAGATAGGAAGGAAAGAGAGAGATTTTCACTAAGAATCTGTAGAAGTGCTTGTGGTGGTTCGTCATCATCATTATCATCATTGGAAGGTGGTGGTGGTGGTGCACCATCTGCTGGCACAAAGAACGAGTTCTCGTTGTGGTCCGGGAGGGCAGAGACCGGGAGCGGAGTGATCGACCGCGCGAGGGCCTTTACGCGTGGAGAAGATCGAAGCAGATGGGAGAAAAGAAGAGTTGCAAGATGTGTAGATGTTACGCTAGCCGGGTCCAGAGCAGATGTCGTATCGGGTGGCGTGATGAGGGCATGTAAGAGAGGTGTTAATGGAGGTAAGCCAGATGAACCTAAACAGAGCTAAACTTAGAAAGCCAGAAAGAGAGGAGGTATGTCCAAACCTTCTACAGGGAGCATGGCCTGAACGATAGCATGCCTTGTCTCCTCTTTTCGGACAAAGTTCTGTGAAAATGTATGTAGCCACCCTGGTTGACATATTTATGCAACTAGGCAATCACCTCAAACACCGCAACGGATGCACTCCGTAGTTCAAGTCCATCCTTTGTACGCTTGCCACTTTCCATCCCATTATATTCTCCGTGTAAGGCAAGTTCAACCAAAACATCGAGGGCAGATGCAGGTTCTAAACGGTCCCATTCTTCGCCATTGGTTTCAGGGACAGGCATGTAAGGCGTTAACGTTATTTCGGAAAGCGGAAAATTCAGATTGGCGGGAAGTAGGCGCAATGACTACGGTGTGATCAACCAGAGATGAAAAGTACTCAGGCGTGAGTTCATACCTGGGTCTTGAGAGCAGTTGGCGCGTTTGATGCAAGGGCGATTTCAATAAGGGTTCGCATGAAAGCAGACGTTTCTGGGCCCTAAGCTCCCAATTAGTTAACCCAATTTGAATACGTTTAATTCTCACATTGCTTCCTTTGGACCCTATGAGCATCCCCATAATCCCTATCACCAATGAAGCGTTGGTTTCCTTTTGTGCATCCCAAAACTGAAGTGCGAATTCTTGGGGAGCAGCATCCCGTACCTGCAGATTTGGGGGAAAAAGAAGGAGGGAACAGAGAACCGGTGGGAGAGGAGTCTCCTTAAAGTAGCTCTGATAGCGGAAGAGACATTGAGCAGTGATAGCTAAAGAACATAACCATGGCATACTTGATTGGAAGAGTTGAAGCGGAGCAGTCCGTCAACGCACGCCAAGGCACTACTTGTCACAGCGCCGCCTTCAACACCTCCCTCTTGGCTCACAACGTTAAAGAGTTTCTCAAACGCCCCTTCAAAAGCAAGAACTTTTTGTATGTCAGGACTTTGCGATGTCAGAGCCCGGACCATGGTGATTGCCTCTAATATGTCAGTGATCATTGACGAAAGCCGTGGTAGGGTACAGTTCGTTGCACCCACCGTTTCTGATGATCTCTCTCTTATCTTCAAGAACTGACACCACGCTTGCAGTACCGTTCGACGCCTTCATGAAATAACCCTGAACCAGCTGACGCCTATTCTGCAACAATGTCGAAAGATATTGAAGTGTTGCAAAGCGTGTATAGAAGTTCTGATCACCAAGAAGAGAGAATAGTGTATGAGTTGCCTTTTCGTTCGCTAGTACAAGATCGGTATGCTTGAATCCAAGTTCCTTGCTCGAAGTATCACCCTCCTCCACGTCACATAAAATCTGAAGCGTCTCAATGACAGCCTTCCCTATATCCGCGTCGACCTCTGCGTCGTTTGCCAAGACCTCTAGAAGTCCAGGAAGAGCACGATTGCCAACATCGTCCTTGCAATCACGAGCCAGGCCTTTCAATGCCAACACTGCTGCACGCCTATCTGCGAGGAGAGTGGCAGGTGAAAGCCTGTCAGCGAGGCGATTAACAGTATCTGATGCCGTCTGAGGGGCTCCTGTGGGCCCACGCAAGGCAACATAAGTTTGAGAGAGGAATTCCATGCAATCCCACGAGATTGGCGCGCGGCATCAAGTTGAACCAAACATCAACGTAAATGTTACATAGCGCATCACGTGGTGCCTAAAATTCAAACTAGCCAAAAACGACACATAGCAACCTTCTCCAAATGGTTCCACCAACCACACCAACCCCGTGTAGAGCTGCTCCAAAAAGAAAGAAAAAAAAAAAAAGCTAAAAACGCCCATGAGACTCTGATAGATAAGCAATCTCCTTTCAACCACCGATGCTCTTGAACGCGAGGCTAATCAATGGCGACTAACTGATTTACGGCTTTTGCGGTTGACGTCAAACTCCATGGGGAACTCTATGAGCTCAAATTTATTGTGGCACACACTGCACATATGTCCAGTGTCCAATGCTTTGTAAATGGTCAATCAGCCTTCGCCTATCTTATGACGACCTCGGCTTTTCGTAAACGCGTCGGCTTGTCGGATGACAACACCTGCTTGCCAACTTCTGGCAGCTCGTTTCAGGGCTTTCGATATGCTTTACCTACGATCCTCACTCGTGTGTTCTTTACTCAACGGATCATATGACACTCCTTAGCAGCCGCGGGGAATAAGGTGCTCAAGAAAATGCCTGTCTTAGAACCTGCTCGGGCGTTTATAGCCATATGGCGGCGTGCTTCGAACCGGCTTTGCTCATCATCGACGACAAATGTAACGACAGGCTCAAAATCTTTGCTACCCTGCCGTGGATGCCTGAGCTTTTTAATCCGCTGTGCCTGACTCCCATCATGACCCGGTTCTATGGAAGGCCACCGTTTCCAGTTCATCGTCATCGTAAATGCAAATGCGTAAAATTCAGGCACTCCACCCACAACTTCTCAGGATTGTCCTTCGTCGTCTTAAATAATCCACGCAGACCCCAATAATAAAAGCTACTCTCCTTCATCATTCATCGTTCACTCTACTACATGGGTACTTTCACTTACATCACCTGCGTTGGCTTTCTAGGGACCGCCTTGTACCACTTATACCGACGCTGGACTCAAATTTCCATCACTCACATTCCTGGACCGGAGTCTGAGTCCTTCGTTCTCGGTAGGCAGATGGCCTTAGTATGGCTGTTAACGAACGCTCACTCGTTTATCATGCTTAGGGAATTTGGTTGACCTGGCCCAAGGTCAAGCTGCCGAAGTAAGTTTTCCCGCCCAAGACATCGCCGCTTTTCCGACGCCGCATCGGCATCTGACACGGCTTATTCTACTTTGTAGGTCGAGCTCCAGTGGCAGGCACAATATGGGGATGTCGTCCGTTTCAAGGGTTTATTTGGGGTGAGCTGACGGCATTTTTGTTGTCCATCATTGCCACAATGCTCAGATCATTGTTATGAATAGGAAGATCGACTTTTGGTTTCAGACCCAAAAGCCCTACAATACATTTATCAGACATCGGGCTACAACTTCCCTAAACAACCAGAACGCCGCGAAATCTCCCGCCTGATGTCTGGCAAAGGAATCCTTTGGGCGGATGGTGAGATGATAATGTATTGCAACTTTTCGTGGATCCGCCACCAACTTTTTTCATCAGGTGACGTCCACAAAAGACAGCGGAAGGTCATGCTGCCGGGGTTTTCGGGACCCGAGGCTAAGTACTACCTACCTGTTTTTTCGGCTTGCGCTGCGAAGGTCCGGGTTCTCCATGAACTTAGGCTACATGTGACTGATATGTACGTCATTTAAGATGGGCCAAAAGTGGAGAGACATCATTGTTGCAAGTGGGGATCCGTCCAGCATTGTTGATCTGCCATATTGGGCATCTCGTTGCACACTAGATGCTATCGGTGAAGGTATGTCCAATACTCCATCATATTTGCAGAATCTCACATAACATGAAGTTGCCTTCGACTACCAATTCGGGACGCTCGATGATAGCGACAACGCACTGGGCAAAGCATACTCCAATCTATTGTATTTATTTCGTTTGATTATGTTTTTCTATGCCTTTCTAATGAGTGAATCAGTCTGGATACTTTCGCAACTCTCACCAATCGCGATATCTTCTCCCTCAACTTCTCGGCCTATATACCGACATGGCTTCGCGAATGGATTGGAGACAATGTACCAAGCAAGAAGTTCTCCCATGCTCATACTACCTCTAAGCTGGCGACAGAGATTGCGAAACAACTTGTTAATCAGAAATCGCAAGCAAATATAGATGGCAAATCCAATCGTGATATAATGAGTTTACTTGGTGCGTCTTCCTTCACGCCGACTATCTCAGTATTGTCTGAATTTAAAGGGTACTTTGGAAAGTGAGGGCTAATGCCTCTGAGAATGAGAAGGTTCAGTTGAACGAGGAAGAGATGATAGGTGTTATGCGGTGAGATACATACATCAAAATAACGAAGACCTATGCATTTCTCATTTTGTATGCAGGGCCGTCATATTAGCTGGGCATGAGACCACAGCTAATACGCTCAGTTGGATGCTGCTTGAGATGACACGAAACCAAGAGGCGCAAAGTAAGCTTCGTGAAGAGATAATGTCTATGCAGCAAACCTTGCAGTCACGGGGTGACTCTATGTACACTACTGCCGATCTAGACTCTATGCCCTACCTAAACGCTGTCTTAAAGGTCGGATCAAGTAACGTGCTCAACTTCGCAGTGAATAACTTGGCTTCGTTAGGAAACCCTTCGGTACCACCCCGTAGCCATCAACACCTTCAGACAAACAGCCAAAGATGACGTCCTTCCACTCTTAAAACCAATCATTACCCGTTCCGGCGAGGTGATCACGGAGCTCCCTGTTCCGAAAGGCGTGAGGATCATCACCTCCATAAGTGGTTATAACAGGCTAGTCCACATTCTACAGTATGTTATCTGATATTGAGCACTGTTAAATCGGTCTCCATAGGAATAAGGATATCTTTGGGCAGAACGCACATGTGTTCGATCCAGAACGGTGGCTAAATTCTGGGGTTAAGAAATCGACTTCAGTGGGCGTCTTAGGAAATCTGTACGTACACACGCTATGAGGTATTTTGGATCGCCTGACCTGTTTCGTACTAGTATGAGTTTCTCTGGTGGTGTTCGGTTAGTATTCAAAGTACCGTGCAACCGCTTGTGTCCATGTGGTTAACGCTCCACTTACCGTAGGTCGTGCATCGGTTGGAAGTTTGCGGTAGTGGAACTTCAAGCATTCCTTTTTGAGCTCATCGGAAGTTTTGAATTCCTCCCCACCCCAGAATCGGAGAAGGTTCGGAGAGAAGCTGCTCTTGTCATGGTTCCAACTGTCGAAGGCCAGAGGGAGAAAGGTGCACAATTACCTCTCAGAATTCGGGTGGCGTCAAGAGAGGAATAGTTCATTTATGACAGTTTTAAAGCTTTTCTCTTCCACCTCTTGTGATACCATCACAAACACACTTGCTACTACTCGATAGGCTTTGATATGACTGATATATGACGGCAATGGTTTAGTTTCTGAGGCTCAGTGCCCTCTTCTAGCATGGAAGCAGGATAATTCCATTCATCGCTCGCATTAAAGCATCATTGTTGTACGAATAATACAGATATAGTACACTAAAATCACAACAGCGAAATACATACAACACAAGAAAACGAGGGTAGCACAACAGTAGTACAAGAACAGTGTGCTTCTGAGAACAAACTAATTGATATCTACAATTCCACAGAAACTGTCCAAAAGCATTGTTAGATTGCCTTTCCAACTCTATGCGCATCCGAGCTCTCCGTCCAACGGTCCCAAAGCGCTTGGCGAGCTTTCTCCTGTCCAATGGTAGCTGCGAACCGTATAACCTTCCACACATCCTGGAAGTTACTTGCTAGGCCAAGGCTGACCCTTACAACACCTAGCTCCCTACCTACAATATTCTCAAAGTCTTTGAGGGTGACGCCCGGATATAGTTTCTCCATGTCTTCCGTGATACCGAGAATAGCAGCGGCAGCTCCGGGATTACACATGCAGCCAGTGCGGAGAGAGATGTATTGCTTGGATGCAGAATATTCGATGAAGGAATTGGGGATCATTTCCCCAGTTGGCTGTGAGATTGATCAGGGATCAGTGATGATTCGGATAGTTGAAGTAACAAGCTTACTGATAGAAAGATCAACGATACCATGGAACCTGTTTCGGCTTGCTCGCCGACTGATTTCAGCCGCCGCGTTGGTATTCTTGATAAGATACGAACAACCGGTTTCCCTGTGGTGTCGTGGCGCAAGAGTGATAGATTGTTGATGAGGTAATGCAGAAGACAAGAAAGCCGCAAAGGGAGGAAAGGAAGGTAGGCGGATAGAAACTGTATACCATCCGTTATAGCTGGTAAGGTAAGATAATTGATAGTGCCATCCTGGGTTGGTGGTCAGTTTTGCAACGAAAATCGGTTGCTTTAGTAAACTGACCTCGAACTGTTCGTGAGGCTCGTGTGCTCTGGTAACGATGGTCCCAGGAACTTGCACGACATCGACCGTACCACCCGCAAACCACGGACGTTTAAGTTGTGCCAAGAAGGATTTTTTGACCACAAGCGCTCCGACGCCAGTCGGAAATCCAAACATTTTATAAAATGAGATAGCCATCGCATCAACTGAGTGCTCCTTGAGCGAAAAACTTGATGTCGGAGCAAGTGCTGCAGCGTCCAGGACCGTATGATAACCGAGAGAGGCGGCGTATTCAATCATAGCGAGTGAGTTCTTACTGTTCGAAATGTTTGATTGAGCGGTCAGGGCGAAAAGGCTGGGGGCCAATTCCCGTGATCTTGATCGGTTGCGTAGAAGGATGTTCTTGAAAAGAGAATCGTTCGACTGATAGTTCAGGTTGCGGAGATACGGCATTCTTACCTTGGCTATAGAGGCATCAAAGCCACCGTTAGGAGTAGATTGGATGTAGGACACTCTGGCCCCTCGGTAAGTTGCGTATTCTCTGATTCCGTGGACCTATGTTTGATGGACCCTTACTTTAACTTTGGGTTCAGGAACGGTGAAAGAGGTGACATACACTATTATGGGCATCCGTGCCGAGAACATAGCTACTCCCGCTGGTGAACGGAAAGGATTCTCCGACGAGTTTCAGGGCGCCAGTTGCATTGCAGGTGAAGACTACGGTGTACTCTGGTGGAGCTCTGAAAAAGGCAAGTACCGCTGCTCGGGCGTCGTCAGCACATTGTAAGGACAACTTGGAGCTAAACGGTGATTAGGCTAGTGCTATTCACTATATTTGAGCGCATATATTCACCTGTTGCTGACGGAATGGGTGTTACCCATAACAGTCCGGCTGAGGAAGTCCGTGTGAACACGAATGAGACTCTCGGGAAACAATGCACCGCCCATATAGTCGACATAGGTTTCCCCAGTGCGCTCCAACCTGGAAAAGTCAGTTCGACGGAGTGTGTCCAGGATCCAGGTGGAGCGGTACTCTGAAATGATGCGATGATGAACAAGAGCCGAAGATTGATGGACTGCGGCGTACCCGGATATTCCTGCAGAAAGGATGAATACGCCGACGCCGAATCACTGGACACTCCTTCTGAAGGTGAATAGGCGACATGCGCCGCGTGTAGCGCTGGTAGCGATTGGGAGTGGTGGAGTTGGTGTTCACGGTGAGCGGACTTTTCGTGAACAACGAGGCTGGAGGTCTCCTGTGAAGGATCTTGGCTTGAAGTAGAGGAGTTTACGGAGGCACAGCCTAGACTAATACGAGAAAAGACTGCAGAACGCTGGCGGCGGAAGGAGTGGTGTTTAACCTTTGGGGGTTGTGTGGTTGAGTGAGAGTTGCCCATGTTTAAAGGATGGCTGTTTCGTCGGTTGAACGGGTTCTTTTTATACAACTTCGCGAGAATAGAGTCCGAAAACCTCGAAATTGAATCTAGACGAGTTTGTGTACGAGAAAAGTCATGATATCTATGCAGATTCGGGACAAGGATGCTAAAAGCTGACGGGCAGAAAGTCACACGTCGAAATAAAGCCTTATGATCACTAGTTTCTGCAGTGGCTCTGTCTCGAACATGCTATCGCGGCACAATACGTGAAGCATCTTGACTCCATAAGATGAAGTCTACTCGTTGACAACATGCCGGATCTGCCAGTAAAGCTCCATGGTTTTACCAGGGTCTCAGGTCCACCGATCCTACTTCTGAAGTCAGAATCCTGTGTACGCCCGAATCCTTGGATGATTGATCGAAGACGATAGTAAGCGTCCGTGTCCGTAGAATCATGCACGTCACTGCCACGAACGTCGGAACCCGAAGGGTTCCGGACTCTGTCCCGGTCCGTACCCACTAAAGTCTTCAGATGCTAATGACAGATCATGTCAGTGAAGCCGAAGAAGAGAAGAATGTAATTTATGGTCGCACCCGATCCGGGAACGAGACATGATACTAGTCTTGTAAGCTAATCAATAAGCTCAGGAATCAGGAATAGTGGAACATAAGCCAGGAGATAGACAGTGCCTATTCCGTGTTTTGCTCACGAACACAATCATGATGAACTTTCGAAGCGAAGAAGGGGCCAACACCACATGGGACTAAGCCTTTAAGTCCCAAAGCAAATTTGGCATCCTTGGTCGTATGACTAGTTCGAACTGGGAGGGGTTAGATTCCATGGATGATCTGATTGAGGCGCTAAACTTATGAATAGCTAGATCACTGAAAAAGACATATTTGGAGGGGAGATCATAGAAAACTCTTTCAAAGTGGGTTAAGGGCCATTGTATTCATTATCAACCAGAGGTAAACACTCACGGTGATTGCAGTAAGATATTGCCAATGTTCGCCTGCGGACCACTCTGACATGCATCTTGAATTAACGTCGAGGCGAAAACCAACTTCACGAAATTGAAGGCGCAAACACGCCTATCGCAAGGTACGTGCAATCCTTTTTCGGTTCCACAGCCACAGTAATGTGGAGATCTCGCAAACCAGCGCAAACCCCGAGACGGTAGCTCATTCCGAGACTATCCAGGATTGGAAAAGGGAGGGCATTGAGTATGTATCCCGAGAAGGCAGTCAGCGGTGATTGCCTTCTATGTGTTTCGGTGAACGATATTCAGTGTGTCCCGACTGTTCTCGGGCATGAGTATTCATTAATGGTAGAGCTTTGAACGTGAATGGCACTCGCGACAAAGGAGAAAAGGCGGAGTTCGGGAGAGCGAACGGCAGTTAGACGGGGCTACGCGGGATATTGTTAGCAAATGATTTTCCGAACTAAGATTTGCGAGGACATTGGGCTAGTATCTTATTGTGCGTTCCGCTCCGAGGCCATGATGTGGACAAACCCACCAGAAGAAGTCCACAGAGCAAGTGGGTAAATGGGGTAAATAGGGACCTACAAACATTGGGGAGAAGGGGACAATGCAGGGATAGGATTCTTGGTGCTCTCCGCGTGGCAGGATGACAGCCTAGCATTTGACCTGAGGCACTGGCAGCGAATGTCAAAGGCCCTTCCGCGTGACCCACTAGAGACGAATGTCTGAGGGTGGCGAAGCTTGCCAATGATGAGTGCCTTGATCAAATATAGTTATTTGTAGGGCGGAGCAGATACGAGTATTTGATCAAGGTATGATAATAAAAATGCCATGAAGTGGAGAAATTTTGTTCACATGCTTTTGCGCGAGGGAGTGGTGATCAGCCATTCAAATTTCAAATGGGAAACTGTGACGGGACAAATTTTGTTCAGTGCCAGCCAACTTAAAGTTAGATGTTCCTGAAAAGGACAACCGACTAAGCTTTTCCTCGGTTCGCATGAAATAATTCATAATTTTGTTACGCACCGATGCTCTCGGTGTACAGCATTATCGAAGGCTCTGAGGGTCTGTAAAGACTGAGCGCTGAGCAGCCAGGTTTGTGATGTGTGAAGTGAGTAAAAATGTTGTTCCACCATATGCAGATCAACCAGAAGTCGGAGCCGTCGGGTATTACCGCGTTTACACGGTCACATGACATGATTCTATTTTTGACTTGCCTAACTTGGAACTAAACTCAGAAGAAGGCGACAACAAGGCGACAACCCATGGCCACTGACTACCGAAGACTGCTCAAGTACTGACATACCGTCAGCAACTGCAAAAAAGATAAAAAAGGTGGCAACCCCTTTTCCGACAAAGATAAATTTATTTGGCGCTCAGCAGGCAGTAAAAAGTTGAGAAGTTGAAAAGCGGTAAAAAGGTGAAAATTACGAGGAATATGACAATCACAATTCACCATTATCATCATTCAGCTGGCGTAGTATATGATTGTGCGAGGAAATACGGTTGAGGGTTGCAACCCGCCCACTTACCAGTATTTTAAAACCTGAAAACCTGAGAAAAGGCCACCCGCAAACTGCGATTTGCTGACGACTATTACATATCTAGTATCACAGATTGCTCTTGTTGTTCAACTTACCGTACTGGCTCCTCCAATCAGCAGTTATTAGCAACGAAATCCACGGTCAATGACACTTGTGTCGGACGCCACCTTTCCCAATGATCCTCAGTGTGGCACTAGTATCAATGCATCGATATTCCCCTTACAAACCTTCCACAACTAGCCATCCAAACCACTGATTGCTGCGTCTGTCCGTATAAGTAGTTTTGGACGTCTTGCCCGCTTTCTTCACGTATGGTGAGAAGTTACCTTATTTGAACAGCATCTATAACTACTAAAAATGGCTTCAATTCCGCCCATTGACTAACGTCTCCCTGTGGCTCGTCAGGGTCATTCCAGCAACCTTGTACCCTCACTACTAGTTGACTGTGTTGGTATCAGAACATTGAACATTCTATCGTGATTGAATGCCGAAGCCTTGAGGACTTGGCAGAAAAAAGTTGTACATCTAGAGATAGGATGTTTAGAAAGTGCCCCAATAGAGTAACACCGTCTAACCCGATCTTGGAGTACAATATCAAAGTTATTTAAACTAGGATCATGGTCTTTTGGAACTCGAGACCGATCTGAGTCACCTGCTCGTCTTGCAGATATACCAATCCGGGAGCTGTATACAGGTATCCGGGTTCATTTACCGGAAATTCGCCATCATACCTGAACCCGAGATTTTCGTTTAAGTCATGGGCGCTGCGTTTGCTAACATAATTTCGGGAAGCTGTATGGAGACCTGTGGGTACATTCACCAGAAAGTTGATGTTGAGCTGGAGCCGCAAGTAGCGCCCTGACAGCGCCCTAATGGAGCCTGTAAGAACGATTAATACATTCGTTTCATCTGGCATACCGACTTTGAGGAATGAAAAACTAGAAGCACAACTTTGACCGAAATTTCAATATGATTAATGCACATGCTGCCTGCATTAGCCCAGGATCAAGTGAACCATGTGGATGACCAGCCGATATCAGGTATTCTTCCCAGAGGGCCAAACCAGGTAAAGAAATCCAAGCGAAAGCAAGGCAAGTGGCTCCATACCTAACCACATTCAAGACATACTATTGAGTATCGTTGAGTAATTGATGCTTTCTATTCGGATGGGTGGAAGATAGAAAATAGCTGAAAATAGTCCCATTCAAGTTGACTTTAAACTTGAGCCACTACGAGGACACCATGGATGTGGAAAGGCAATATTGATGCAACTTAAAAGGAAGTGAAATGATGGGTGCAGGGTCCTCCTGGTTCTCTAGTGACTTGAAGTTGAACGCTGAACGCTGAACATTGAAGTTTGAAGACAGTGATGGTGATAGTTTTGGTTATTTGTTTGGTCAGAAAAAACTTTCTCTTACGAATTTGAGTCTCTACTTGGTTCGAATTCCCTGCTGCCACCCAACTCCAGGTATATTTGCAGGATAAACTTCCCGTCAGTACGTCGCTCGGCCTTCTGGTCCGTGCCCATGAGGCAGGGTGGTAAATCTACTCGGGTTCATTTACCCCTCATCGCTCTATCATCAAAAGAACAATTCCAACGAAATATTTTAAGCATCATCCGAGTTACCATGACCAATGCGGTACCCTACACCGCAAATGCCGCTCCAGGCCTCAAAAAAATTCCTCCTTATTGGCACCCGTTCACCACAATGGCAAAACATCGATGGTTAGGTCGCGAATTGTTAGAAGTGGTGTCTACAGAATTTCGCGATCGTTCTATGGAATACTATGTGTGTCTCTGTGATTATTATTGGACCGATGTTGACCTCTTCAGCCCCTAGAGATATGCGTTAGAATCTGGAGTGACCACCGTCAACGGCGAGATTGCACGTCCAGACACAATCATATTGAATGGTGATTGTATCGAGTGTGTCGTTATTTTACCATCATCTTCTACATAACTAAACATCCTGCAGGAATGTTGTTCATCGACACGAACCTCCTATTACGTCAAAACCGGTGAAGGTCATTTTACACGACGTGGAGCGCCAGTTCATCGTCATAGATAAACCTGGCAGCATCGTTCGTTCGCTCTGGTACAATATAGCTCTTCGGTCACTTACCATTTCTCCTCCAGCCTGTTCACGCTACTGGGCGATATTTCCACAACACCCTCGTGTCGATTCTGGAAAAAGAGTTTGGATATGAGAAGGTTTACCGTTCGTTGTTTGTTACTTTTTAAAAAAGCGATTAACCTGATAATCCTTAAGCGGTGAACAGATTGGACCGTTTGACATCCGGACTGATGATCCTTCCACTATCCGTGGAGAGGGCTCGCGAACTTACCAGCGAATTCATGGCTGGCACAGTTCGTAAAGAATATATTGCAAGATGTCAAGGAGAATTTCCACTGTATGTTTATTGTTTTTGGACATCTCTCTTATCATCACCCCCATTAACTTTTCCAGTGAGGAGATAACCTGTGAGGAACCACTTCTGACAGTAGATCGCCAAATGGGTTTGAATATTGTCCATCCCGATGGCAAGGTAAGCACCCTGTCATCCTATCTCATAAACCACTGCCTCCCAACTCTGTTGCTGTTACGATCATAGCCTGCGAAAACGATTTTCAATCGGATACGATACGATCCCAATACGGATAGCAGTGTTGTTCGCTGTACGTGGCGTTAATCATCCGGCACCCAACCTAATCCAACGCATCATTGGCAGGTCGGCCTCTGACGGGTCGCTGTGCGTCACTCTATTCGTCTTCAAGCTACCATTCTGACTTCTCAGCTACTTTTAGCTCATCAGATCAGAGTTCACCTGCAATTCCTTGGGCACCCGATCGCCAATGATAGTATTTATTCTGAAACCAAAATTTGGGTTTGTAAACTGCCAAGACTCCGGCACCAACCGTAATACTGATTGACAGTACCTCCAGGGCGAGAATCTGGGTAAAGGAGGCATCAATATCGTGCCCACCAATGAGCGCTCTGCACCAGCACCACCCCCTCACCTGCAATCAGGTGATAGTCCAGAGTCGCTAAAAGGTGTGGCTGAACAACCCCATGGGGTTTCAGGACGCAAGCTCCTTCCCCGTGAAACTGGTGATGATATAGGCATGGGATCACCTGTGCCACTTTCCAATGAGGCTGTTAATGTTATTACGGCGCTACGAAATATGAAGGTATATATCCGATTTTACTTCAGTAGGCTCCTCTTTGAACACTAGCAGGATGAGGATGAGGACTGGAGCCGATGGCGGGACGTTGTTTTTCGTGCAAAAGGAAAACTGATGCCAACTGGACTAACGTTGAAGAAAACGCCGCCACCAAATCAGAGGAAGCGCGGCGGCCATAGAAAGTTTGTCGACGAGGCATTAAATCGGGCCCCCGAGCCAATCGTCCATGAAAGTGATAAAACTATACCAACGACGACATCGAGCCCTTCATCCGCTGTTGTCTCGTTCACAGGAACTCCAATTCCGTCCAATCTGTCTACACCCGAGGCAGAACTTATTTCCCCGCCGCCACCTCCACAACTTTCGGAAGAAGAAGTTCTGGCAAAGGTGACATCGATGGTACCCCAGATAGAACTCACTGCAGTGGTTCAATCAGACAACCTCTATTGCCCCGAATGCTACCTACCTATACACCCGGACCCTAAACCGGAACGACTGTTCATTTTCTTGCATGCTTTACGGTATACCACAAGCCTGGGGTCGTTTGAGACTGAAATGCCGGAGTGGTCAGCAGAGGGATATACATGGGATTAACTCCTAGTGAGCTGTGGTAGCAGTGGTCTGGAAGCGTTCACGACCCTACAGATATAATATACAGAAGCCTGATAAATGTACGCATCGATCACTAAGAAGCCCAGTCAGGACGGTGACACATGAGGAATGCAAGACTGATGACCTTAATAAACTTGGCCATGAATTTTCTGGGGGTTGGTTGGTTAGGGAACGTTCTTTAAATTGGGAACACGACGCACTTGTGGAATTCTGTCCGTAGAAGATCGTTAACAAAGTGGCCGCTTTTGTCCTTCACGTCCATAGCTTGATTCTTGAAGATGAGGTCTATACGATGAATGTCATCTCAGTAACACCCCAGGCAATCTCAGACTACAGGACGTGTACCATCATCCCAGCGTCTTTTTACTGAGAATGTTCCAGGTGCGGTAGTATTGAGACCCCTAGGTGTCTGCTGGCCAAGGGCCGCTGCAAGATTGAGGAGTGGATTCCCGGTCGCTATCTCGGTCTCCCGAGCAGCAGCTGTTGTGGCAGACTCCTCCTTTTCCAGCCTTGTCTTCTCCTCAGCCCGTTCACGTTTGATCTTCTCCAGCTCACGAAGTAGTTCTGCGGTATCGTCCTCATCGTCATCGTCATCTTCGTCGTCGTCACTGACATGTAATTTGATGAATGACACAAAAAGCAAGGCGTCTGGCAACTCACCTATCATCTTCATCGTCTTTCTCCAGCTTCTCCTCGCCTTCCTCTTCTTTATCATCATCATCTTTATCCATTTCAACGGCTTCTTGTAGAAGCTTTCTCCGTTTGTTCGCTTCTTCGTCCGTAGGGCCATTTTCAACAGGCAATGGTGGCTTCCCCTCAGCTTTCCTCTTCTTGTTTTTGGCTTCTTGCTCAGCGGCCAATAGTTCTGCCCGCAAATCACGCTTTTTTACCTCCCCTGTCGATGTCTGTCCAACTTGTCTGGTATGAAACACTTGAGAGTATCGCATGAGATGAACACTGAGGTTCGTACCGAAATTTAAGCTTGGTGTGGGCTGCCATGTCCCGGACGGAGAACTGTCTGGATCCACCTTTTACATCCTTCGCCTGTGCTGGATCCCATGTTGGTCTGTGAGCTGTAGACATAGTGAAGTAAAAATAATGAAGTGAAAGCAGTAAACCTCTCAAAAGGTTGACTGTTGGTGTGATCGGAGTTGAACATTGAACATTGAATTAGGAAATGAGTTCCCAGCACGTGAACAATCCACTGCCGGCGGTGCCACCCAATCGTACTATCTGTTTTGTGGCGCATATACGACAAGGCGCCATGCTTCAGACACTGAAAAAGGCGGAAAAGAATAAAAAGAATATATTCTCCCCGGACGCCAAATGCGTTGCCTTTGCGTTCTCAAAGAAGCAGAGAGAAGTACATGTCCTAACTGCCGAGATGTGTCACATAGCGTGATGTTGAGGCATCTCCAGTGGATGGCACGCAGTAAACCTGAGATTTTCTAGTCCTATTCAAGGTAAGCTTCGAGGTCTACTCAGATATCCCGTGGAGCTACCCGAGCTAGAATGGGAGAACCCATGCATTTTGATTCCTAGTGGTAACTTTCGGCTCCTAAGCGCCTTATACTACAGTTCCACTGGGCTCTTGACTCATGACGACTCATGGTGCTCCAAGTAATGCGTGCTAGCGGAAAGAAGTCATATGAATAATAAATTGACTTTAAAGGTACCGCCCCGTCGGGCCAATGATTTATGCGGGGGATGGAGGCAGTGTCAACCGGCGTCACAGCCTTAGGATCGAGACGACATATGTAGGCTGATTTGCACCGGAACGGGAGTCCGCCATAGCAAAGACGCGTCAGACTAACTAGTTGGAGCAGTCCTATATAGGGCCATATTACAAGCACATATGGACGCGAAAAGGACACTGGTCTGTGGACCATTGAACTCGAATGATGTCAAGCTGTCGAGGGGCACTGAGATTATGGAAGCAGATCTCGCGGCGTTGTAAGCAGAATCTATCTGGTTACAAATCTCCCATATCCCTGACCACATGGATCTCAACATATACATGCAGGGTTGTAGTTTTGTCACTGACCTAGGGCATGCAATTATACCATAACAGCGTCGAACTTGACAGTAGAGGTTAGAATGTTTGTATAATTAGTAATTATCTCGTTATACTTGTGGTAAACATAAGTATTCTAAAATATTGAATCTGCCTATTAAAATTTTGGCCGTCGCGGCTAATAGCTTAACAGGTGCCCGAAGGAAATGACCTTTTAAACAAATTGTATGGGTATCAAGCCCGCGTAGACGCCCGGCAAGGGACTTTGAGTGGAGCTGCTAATTCTTTGCATTGGACCTGGGCGTATCGCGTTTTCAGCTGATCAAACGAACACTGTCAAAACAATGAATGATTGTATATTCTACTAATGAAACAGAGCGGGCGAACCTCTAACTTGATGGCAAAATCCATCGGTACCCATCCCGAATGAGAAAGCTGATACCAATTAGATCGCCTTTTGAGTTGAAGCTAATCATGTCCAGAATTCTGGAGCGCCTCAATCAACTCATACATATACTGGATTAGCCTATTGTCAATAGAGAGAGATGATAGGTCAAATTGAGTAACCTATATTTCCTGAATGCTGTATAACAAGGACGGACCTTATGGGGTGCTGAATATCGAGTCGATATTGTTCATGCCAAGATGCTGGGCGCGAGTCCCATAGCTTTTGGGAAATCGAAAGCTGAAACTGCAAGCAACTTTGTGCGCTAACGAGCGCAGATTCGACATCGTATGGCACCTAATGCATTGGAAATATTAAGAATCGTCATCACATTTTTCAATCCCATGGGACCGGCTATGAAAGAGGACCGAAGGCACGAAAGTATGATATCAAGAAGGCCGAAAGCGCGGAAGGCTTCGTAACATGTAGGTTCGCGGGCACGTATCCTAGGTGATAACGAGATATAAAGAGGTGGCGCATGGCTGCCTACTCGATGTTGAGCAGAACAGTACGAAGGTAAGGATGCTGACCGTGACCGCAAGGTACTAGGTTGGCGTACCGGTGGATTATGGACGCAAATGGGAGGTGTAGCTGTGAAACTAGTGTTTTTTCTTACCCCAGGTTGACAGCTATGCCTTGTTTTCGGACCATAGATTCGAAGCGATTCGTATTCGTAGTCTTCAGTTTGAGGTACCTGGACTATTTCCCCAGTATTCGATTCGTAGTTAGTACCAGAAAAATATTACGATGGCACGAGAAATCCGTCAGCGTCCGCGAGGCAGACTGTTTAGTGATGTCCTGGATTTCATCAGCATTCTGAGGTGGGCTGAGTGACTGCATCTCGACATCTTCTTGATCCCTTGAGAAATCGTCGATGAGGTCAACACGGATCGGTTGCCTAGCCTGTGGCCCGAAGAGGTGAGGCAACTCGGGAAGTAGAGAGGTGTCAATAGATTTGTTATGAGAGCCTGAGAAAAGCAAAACTCTCGCAAAACAATCCTCATCATGGTCATCCCAACATGATTGATCGCCCTCATGTGCTGAGGGCTCCGAATACGCCAATCCTGTGGACGGAAGAACCCCATCGAGTATCGTGAAGGAGCGTGGCTGAGGTTTGGATGGAGGTGTTGTATTGTCAGGTAAAGGATCTGTTAGAACATGTATGCATTTATTATTCCATTCATCTGGCGATAAATGAGAATGAAGCGATCGTGTGAGGCGGATCGGGCAAGGCCGTGGGGAAGCCGAAATCGCTTCGGTCGTCGACAATGGCGGGTTCAACATAACATAAATGGCCAAATTCATCAGTCTGCCAACCTATTTTTCGGGTATTATGTATCTGTACCGCCGTTTTCTTTGGCTTTGGGGTTATTTTAGCTTCCTGAAATTCTGTATCATCGTCAGATTTATCTTGTACTGAGATCCACTCGTTCGGATAGGACCACTGGTCAAAAGGCGATTGCGGGCCGTGAGAAAACTGTGGAGGCGTGTATACGTCAATGTCGTCCACATAACCTGAAAGCATTGCAACGTTGAGTCGGACACAAGGGGAGAGGTCTCATAAAAAGGACAAAACCACATTATAAAAGCTCAACGGATGACCTCGTCGTGACGGTGACCATATTGGTAATAAGGACCGACTCAGTGCGTAGTTGTCGAGGATAGTAACAGAGGAGTGCAGAACGAAGGGGCCTGGTAGTAGTACTTATCACGGGGTGTACCGTCAGTATAACAAGCTTGGGCGCGGACCGCCTCCACAATAAAGCTTGATAAAGCTGAACAAGACAAGAAATATTCCAAATATGGTGAACCGGAATGAACAGAAAAGATAAGATCGTGGTCAAGACAATGATAATCAGCTCTTCGGTGGCTGCCGGTTTGTAGAATACCACAAGGTATGGGGATAAATTTAATTTAGACAAGTCCTGGCCATCGCCAATAGTGCTATGTAGCTAATTAAGCTTAGAAATAGGCTAACATTGTATTTCATGACATTATCGTTATGTAGGGTATGTAGATAAACAGTAGATAGATGCTTTGTGTTTACTAGGAGAGCAAAAACAACACAGCAGTTGGATTGAACAAGAAAGCAAGAGAATCCACGTCCCATGTGGTAAAAAAACAACGAACCCATCGCAAAAATAACAATACAATAATAAGATAGTGGGGTTATCAGAGAACATCGATGAAGGGTACAAAAACAAACGAAATTTACAGCTCACCAGCCGTTCTATTGCGATATTCGACATACTCACGACGCCGTTTCGCGCGATGTGTTTTGGCCTGTTCCCACCCGAGTAGATCGCCTCCAGCTCTTACATTCCTCAGCTGTTCGACCGCTTCTTCGTGTGCAGACACCATCTCGTGGTGCAGATTCCGTTTGTAGAGACGCCTGTACATGGACTGGCAGAGAAAACACATATAGCAAGTCAGAGGTCGCAGGTAAGGCAAACAGTCAAACAGTGTCTTTACATCGAATTTTGAGGCGAGGTCGACGAGCTTCTTTTCATAATCGTTGGCCTTCTGTAGAGTCCTAGCAAGGAAGGATACTGTCGCCTCGCGGTCGATGGTGGTATCATGACTGGCAACAGTGTAAATAAAGCGTTGCAATCCGTGGATGGTCCTGGGGAGATAGTAATCAATTTTAAAGCAATACGGTAGACATGAATAAGCCACCTCCACAGTGACCTTAGCCGTTCCCGATTCTTCTCATGCCACTGGGTAGTCCCTTGGTTCAAATGTCGACTTTTGAGCTGACCTTGTGCCCGCACAGCAGTATCCACTCTTTCCAAAGCACTTCTGATGGATTTAATTTTCTCATCATGGTGACTGAGGTCGAAACCGCCCAAGACACGGACATCATAGAAGTACTAAAAGTAAAAGAACCGACATTAATAAATTCTTCCAGAATTTGACGAGGTTAGCTTGAACTCACTTTCATCAACCCTGTCCAGCCTTCGGAATCAGGCTTCAGCTTATTCTCCAGTTCCCGTAAGATATCATTCACCATGTCTCCGTGGTATGGTGCCAGAAAAGGCGCCGTATCCCCCCGAGGTGCAGGAGGAGGAATGCCTAGCGGTTGGTTTTTTGCATCATTCACGGCTGGGTCAGAGTCCTCTCGTTGCTTGCCTTTTCCTCTGTACGGGTGGGAACGAACATTCTCGTCATTTTTTTCTGGTCGTGGCTGTGACGCCGATCCCTGACGACGTTGAGCACGAGGCGGACGATTGGCGGTAGCAGGTTGTTGTACAACTCGCTCAGGGCTCATAGGAGTTGAATCCTGCTGCCAGGGTATTTCAGGGTTATGGGACGTTAGAGGCAGGGGTGTCACAGGTGGCAAGGAGTTTGGGGGCTCCTCGTACCCCATTGGTCGCCACGTGTTTAACCCTGGTTCGGGTTCTTCCTGATTCTCGTACACGTGTGGAAGGTTGTAATCGTTATAATAACGGGGAGTGGCTTGATTACCAGAATAACCTCTATCATTGGGACTGGTGTTCTTAGAAAGCTCATAGAAATGTTGATCTGGCGGGGTAAGAGGGGGAACCCACGGTTTAGGCACTTCTTTTGTATCTTCATCGTAGAATCTGGGTGATGAACCGAAGTTCCGAAGCTCCTCCGTCTGTGGTGTAATGGAGGGTACTTGCTGGGGAGTAGGTGACGGAGGCGTCGGGTTGGGAGGCCTTCCAGTTTCAATGGTCTCTCGCTGATCTAGAGGAGATATTAGATCGGTTGGAGAAGAGTATGGTGGACTCTGTAGGGGTGTGCCTTCATTTTGCGCTAATGACGTCACAGGAATCGATGGATCAGGATATTGACGATAAGTAAGCCCTGGTGGAAGGTATAAACCAGAAACTGGGTCTCTTCCGATACGCTTTGGCAAGAATGGGGTGTAAGGGGAGGATACCGTCGGTAATGACGCAGGATTCGACGATGCCTTAGACGAGAACGATTGATGTCGTGGCGCTGATTGGTCTTTTGACGCGTAGTGGGGTTGCGATTGTTTCAGATCAGCATCGTTTGGGTTTCTTGAGGTAGATCTGTTGTACCCCTCAATGTGGCGAGGCGGTGATGATGTTTGTTGAGGCGTGAAGTTCAACTCTTCAGGCTCAAGGGCATTTCCTGCATCAGGATTGATATTGGGGTTCAACAGTGAACCTCTCTTTGGACGGCTGGCTCCACTCGATCGACGTGAAGTGGGTGCAGGAGAACGGCTGTATGGGCTAGGTGTACGATGACTTGGCCGATCCATCAACACGGAACGGAGGTGTAATTGCCCCATTGCGGTATTCCGAGCTTCCCCCGAACTAGCATTTGTTCTATCCTTCAAGATTGATAATGAGCTCATTGGTGAGTTCAGGCCAGGCGATGGTAACCCATACTGGAGGGGTGATGGAACGACGGGCGATGAAGGCAGACTTATAGGACGGCGGGAAGGGCTCGGTGGGACAGGTGCATGGGCAGGCAGCTCACTTCGACCTAAGCCCATCTGAGGATTTTGGGACGGCACATCGTCGTCCCACTCGATCGTTCCATTCGATCTCTTCCTCCACCGACTTTCAATAGGTTTTCCCAAATCCGAGATGGACGCGGGTGACTGGGTTATATGTGCTGCATACGGGGGTTCTTCACTGTTTGGTTGGTTGTTGAAAGAAATTGGGTTCTGTCTATCGAAACTGGGATTTGTGCCACGGTTCATAGGGTGGGAAGGGTACGAGTGGTTGTCATCTGACGTCTCAGCGTGTTGGGAGGGTTCGATAATAGTGATATCTGAAAAATAACTCTGCATTGTTCGTGACGTGGATCGTTCGTGTGGCGTCGATCGTCGTGGAGTTCTTGTGGTCATGTATAGCACTTCTGTGGATAAAGTTCGTAGATCGTGCTGTTATTCTTGTAGGGGTCGTGAAGGGTTCGTGAAGGATGAATGTCGTATGTGGCCAAAGTACGGTCCGCGTCCAAGCAGCAGTGCCACAAACCACAGCTATTTGGCCACACAGGCGCTACGCATTAATCTAGTGATGCGAGGTTATTAGAGAACACAAATATGAGAAAAAAGCATACCATGGGGGTGTAGGGCAGCAAGATGGATCCTGCCAGCTTGTCCGGTTCAAGTGAAAAACAAGAACCTGAGTTTTGCCTTTTTGGGACCACGCGACGACGCGTAGCCTGCACAACCCAAATATGGTCAAAAAACTTCCCACCCTGTACAGTACATTAAACATCTGCCAAATTTTACTTGTTCAAAGTGCAAATTACAGGCTCCACATGCTGCGATTATATGAAACACTATATTAAGTTACATAGTGGCATCCCGTGCCGTTAGAATGACGGTCCCGTCCAGTAATATACACTGAACTCCTTCCGTGTCTACTTTTTCCAATCCTGATATCCTCGTAAAAAGAGTAAACCGTTGAGAATGGGCCTAAAGAAGTGTGATTAGTGTCTCAATAGTTTCCACACACACGTTAGGAGTGGACTTACTCAGAATAAACAAACGAAGTTGCTCGGGAAGATATGTCTCCCCTCCTCCCTCCTTGCTTCATCAAGCAGTTCCCCACTCCACCATCCATCATCAGGAGTTGCGGTCACCGCAATGACATCGTTCGCTTGGAAATCAAACTCTTCCTCGATAGTGGCTGTGTAATCATACAGCGCCTTGACTGTTTATACCCTCAGTTTCAGGTTATTTTGGACAGATATCAGGAACGACAGACCATAAAACAAGACGCCGCCGCCTCCACCCATTTGTTCTACCTGTACTGGATGTGGAGGCGGTGGGGTTGGCATGGGTGGCTGGTCCTGCGGGTACTGCGGATGATTCGGTATGGGCAAAGGGACCGAGACGCGACGAATTGACGATGCCCGGTTCGTGCCTGGTTGGGGTTGGCGAAACGTAACAGGTGGTACTGGGGGATCTATGCTCGGCGGCGGCGCTAGTGACGGTATCCCATTCGAACTGTCATACGGGTGTGGCTGTTGAAGAGGTTGGGAAACCACAGGTTGGGGTACCTGCTGCCAAATTGGTGAATGCGGGCCTGGTGAGACTGGCTCATGGTCATCCAAGTCTGGAGGCCTGTTGTTAATCTCGGTGTGCTCACGTGCCGGATGAGGGTATGGCTGTGTGATGCGGCGGGTTACACGGGTGAAACCAGCGGGGCGTGTTACGGGTAAAGGGTCTGTCGAGGGGACGCCGTCTCGCGGGTCGTATGGAATGAAAGCTGCTAGGCCTGAGATGAGGTTACCAGTACCGTAGTCACTGACAAAGTTTTCGACATCGCGCTCTGGTTCCAAGGTATCAAGGACTGTACGTATACGTTCACAAGACTATCGAAAACAGGTTACTAGAAATATCCAGGAGCGAGGCAAAGCCTGAACGTACCATATCGTCATTTACACAGAGCGTTGATACCTCGTTTGCGTAAGACCAAAGGTTATCTTTCATAAACTCCAGGCGCTCTTCCTCCAAATCTTGACATGTGTCGCAAAACTCCTTCCATTCTGTCTCCCAGCCGGGGAGCATGTCCTGTAGTACCTGCGAGAATGTGGCAAAGTCCTTTTCATTGGCCTGTACAGTCGCTTGTGATCGGCGCAATTTGAGCTGGAGGCGTTCCAAATCTTTCCCCTGGGCATTGACACACTGTTGTGTGTATGACTGGATCCGTAGAAGATCTCCGTCATACTTTTCCTTGGCTTTGGCGACGTATGATTCCTGAGTCTGCTTCGCCTTGAATTTCTTTTCCACGGCCGCCTGTACATTCCGCCTATGGTTGACCTGCTTGGCATGCACAAGCGATGTGGGAGTCTCCAGGATAGTTCGAATCTGTGATGCTAGTTGGGTGTGCGATGCGGCTTGCTTCTCAGTTTCCAGACGAAGCGTATCCAACGAGCTACGAAGCTCCCTACAAGATGGTCAGCGAATAAGAAAACCAGTTGTAGATGAAGATCATAGACTTACCCAATCTCATCCCCACCCAGAGCAATCTTGGCCAGAATAGCAAGGCGTGAGGCATATTGTTCCTCGATTATAGCTCTAATCGATTGACTTCAGCTCAACTTGCGCTCTTTTCGTCACATGATGGGCGCCAGCATACCTCTCATTCCAGAAGTGCCTCAACTCGTCCGTAGTCTTAGTCGCACCTCGCATCCTTGAGAAAAGAATGTTGACGCCGTCATCGCCTGGGCCCCAAAAAGAGTTGCAGAAGTCCCTCGATAAGCTACCATATAGTGGATCGACGCCTGGTGCTCTGGTAGAGGTATACTGCGATAGTGAAGTCGTTGATGTCTTGGTTCGAAGGGCCATCGTCCAAAACCAGACAGAGTACCACTGCTTGGGGAGTGTACAGCGCTAAGTCAAAGGCAGCTTATGCTAAAGAGGAAGCTAAGGCTGTGCAGGACCCTATGATATAGACTGACAGGTATTTGATGATGGATGTAAATCTAAGCTGCGATGGAGACCGTCTTGACTCAAGAATGCTGGTGGACTTGTGGAGAGATGCAATAGTGCTGGGCTTGTTATTTTCACGCTGTGGGTGGCTGAGGCACAGCAATGGCTCAGCCCTACTTAAATCTGCGAACATCACGGTAATGCAGCAGGTTTAATCCTCTAAAATCTTGACTGATCGGCTAGTACATAATTGCCGAGATCACCTTACATGGCCTTACATGGCCCGCGCGTGTGTGCATGAAACACAACAATGCACCGAGCATCTTCGCCCTGTTACCATTTGTAAGTAGTTTCATCCACTGGGACTGCACAGCGCGTTGAGGCTTTATGCGTCAAGAGATGAGTCTCCGAACAAATCGTCATTTCCAAATGTCATCAAAAATCTAATTTTATTCCAATGAGTTCTACTCAAAGCTGAAGCGCTGATATCTGAAGCACGGGGACAGATGCGACCAAATGTGATGAGTGCTGGACAGACCAGCCGCGATGCTCTATACGGAAGTCGTATAAGCAGTACAATCACTATCGATGATGGATGCTCTGGACCCTCCAATCGATGTCTTACTTCAGCCAACAAAAAGCCAAGGCACAACTTCCACGTCAAGTGGATGATATAATGGAAGATCCTCTGACCCGTCTCGCCGAAAGAGCGGTCCTGCCCCATGGACCACTCGTTTCTCATGCCCCGAGTTCCGTCGGCCACGTTGCTTGTATCCCCATGTACAATCCAAGGCGATTTAATGACTAGCACATCGCCAAAATCATGAAGGTTTGGTAGGCGATCCAAGGCCAGTGCATCGTATGGACCAACTTGGTAAGATATCATGATCGTCATGGCGCCAACGAATGCTTCACCACATGTACTTGACGTTGTGTCCTCAATTATGACAGACATCTAGCGTCTGGCTTGATACAGACGTGACGCCATAAATGCAAGGACCAGAAGGCCTTACCATCTTGGCGAGCCAAGAACTCGAACCCAGCGAATGATAGATTAAAGACGAGCCCAAGCGAGGGAGAAACGACCAAGATGAGATGAATGACATGATGGAGCATCGCAGCTGAGTTTATAGGCCAATGTTACCGATCGTGAACTCGGACTTGATTCTGACACTAGGCTGGAATGGATCTGGAGGCTGTTCAAATCTGAGTTGCCAGCTATTCTGAGTTTCCGGGTGTCACACTATGTAGATTCCTCCTGCCATTGTATTGAAGCAGACGAACCACAGTAAGCGTTGTAAACCATGTAGACATGGCAGAAGAATCAAGGAAGTAAGCTAGCTGCGAGGCGACGCATGACAGAAGGTCGATATTTTCAACTAATGCTTTTGGCAGGTTTAGTAAATTCGTCGTCATTAAGAAGTGTGATCCTATGGCCGGAACCCAGTGCAACCGTTGGTGATGCTCCATCAGGCCGGATGGTTATAGCGGGAGCACGGCTAGACTTCAAGTTATCATTGGCTCCCACTAAAAACGAAGTTTAAATTAGAAAGGGATAGATCGACAGACAATGCCGGGACAACGCACTTGCGGTTATAAATATAGTCACATCTTCCTGTCTTACATCTACATATAATTAGAGTCCACGGGAGGCGTGGTCGAGTGAGGGCTTTCCATGGCGATTGCAGATGCCCGGTTTTCCAAAACGTTATGTATCAGACTGGTGATATCATTCGGAACTAGAGGACAATAAGTATATGACAAGTGTCCAATGGAAGTTTACTAACAAGTTCGCCCTCCTCCCTTTAGTGAGTCGCATCAAGTTTTCATGAATAGAGATAGTCGCTTTGAGGTGGAGAGCTAAAATGATTCTCAAAAGTTTGAGAAAGGTGATACGTGCTAACCCCAAAAAGTTGAAGTGAGTTTCTGGCGATAGCCTTTTATAGTTCCGGAGTCTGCGTATGCTTGATGATACACGGATGAGGAAAGATCGACAAGACGTTTGCTGCTCGGCGAACTGTCGTATTTCGTTTAGGGCTCTGTAGGAAAATGTGTCACAGCACTAATAGACGGAAATAGTGAGACTAACTTAGTTAGCTGCTCCAAACTCCTGGAGGAGTGGATGAGTGGAAGCGTCTTGAGGCATGATGGGGGGCCAGGAGAAACAAGACACAATATATAGCCAACTCAATGTTATAGCCTGAGGCTACGCTGAGTCGATGATACGAGGTCAACCGAGTACAACGCCTCTCCAGCAAGTTCCTGTGTGAGTGTACAAAAATGGTGGAGTTGATTATGTACGCAATCACTGGGATGGTGTGAGTACCTGACCAAACTTGAACCAAACGCATCCCGCCCTCTCCGTCTAATCATTTGACATAACAAGACCAGATATTTTTACAGGCATGATATGTGCGATAAGTTTGGTGTACGACATGCCTCTTAAGCTTTCGGTCAGAATCTGTGGACTGGACTCCAATTTGAAGTTCAAAAAATTCACATCTTTTTGCAGTAAAAGTATAGTCCACGATATTTCGAGGCTGTGGCGATGGTGGTTAATCCAAGTGGCTAAATCGACAATCAAAATATCGATGCACTCCGAGTGCAGATAGACACATTTCATTCATACAGTTAAAGTTTTTATGCGGAGGTCGAGTTTAGGCCCCAAAATAAAGAAGAAAAAGAAAAAGTGGTATGTAGGATAGCCTGGGTAGCCATAAAGGTGATGGAAAGTTAAGTGTGCTTTGATCCTCTTTGGAGCTTGACGCGATGGCCAGTATTCAATGCAGCTGATGGAGCGGCACCTTCAGATTGAAAGGCCAGAGCAGGTGCACGGGTGGTCCTGTCAGTAGCCCCCACTAAAGTAAAACGATACCCAGATCAGCGGACGTCAGAAGTAACAAGACAGTTGAGCAACGTACTTGCTTTCATAAATGCAATCACATCTTCCGGCGAGCCCTCTACGTCGAAATTAGAATCGGCAACGGACTGTGGATTTGCATTTGGGCTCTTGACAGCAATAGCGGATGATCGCTCTTTCAGCATTTGTTGCACCATTTCTCTAGTTATGATGTCCTGAGCTGATGACACTTTCAACTCTCCATTAGATGAAAACAGTCGATAAGGTCACGCACATTCCGCCTCCTCTTGTTCATCTTCTGGATAAACATTGATAACCTAAGTTTATTTCTAGTTATCTGTGAGTTGAGTTCTTGCAGAAGGATTCTTACGGTGGGCTGTGGTAAGCAAGAAGCCCATGTCGTGCGGAAATTCTGGATGGGAGATTTATGCGTTGTATGTCCAGTAGTCTGCCTGTTCTTCGCCTCCTTCTCCAGGGAGCTGAATGCCCTAACATGGCCATACCAACTTGAGTATATTTGACCAACATCATAAAAGCTACTTGAACACCGACTTTGCTAGGCGATCAAGTTTGCCGGATGAAGCGGAGTTTCCTGCCAAGAAAGCTCTCACTTCGCTCTCGTCATATAATGACGAAAAAGCTGCCATGTTACTCGTGTCCATGCCCTTCATTGCACCAACAGGTCAAGTTAGAAAAAAGTCGGTTGCATCGGAATCTTCGACATACCTTTATATATTTCTTGATTTTGTACAGAGAGGTGTGGATTGAGTCATGATAAGCAGTACTATCTGAGCCAGAGTGTTGTAAAGAAGGTATGGGGGCGGACATAGTAATGTTAGGGGAACCACCGAGTTGTCGAAACAGACAGCTTTTATACTGAAATGCGTGATCATGCTTCTTGACTCGGAGGCAATGTTCAACCTGTGCGACCAGAACGAACCATTGGTGATGTCGACGATACACAAGGAGTATCCAGAACTGTTACTGTAAAAGGTGTGAGAAAGACATATCGAATCAGGCTGTGTATGTATGAAAAAAGGCGCTGAAAGCTACTGGGTACTGAGTTCTCATGATCATTGCCATGCGGGGTGGAAGTGCTGGGAAGTGCCATAATTCGAACCCAGACGAATTATATGAATCTACCAATTAGCTCTGTAAGTACATAGGCCTACATAGCCAGAGAGTCCCCTCGCGAATACTATAGATAGGGAGACTGCCACTCACCAATAGTGAGACTTCATCACGCCCCTTTTCGACATGGATTTGAACGACATTGGCCCAATCGGAACTTGGTTTTCTCCGTCGGCGAAAAAATGGCCATGTTACTCGTCTTTTTCAGCGCCTAACTTAGGCACAGGTTAGTTCAGAACACCCCGACTTGTTCGGGGAGAGAAGGGGAGAGATTGGGCATTTGTGAGCTTACGTCATCGACCATCCCTGTCTTTCATTCAACTTTCACTAAGAAGTCAAAAAGTTCACGAAAAAGTCTGACGACGTCTGTTTGAACGGTGATCTGCAGGCTAGGCTTGACTAAAGAATAGAGGTTACGACGACTACAGCTCGTCAGTTCTACTCTCACTTCTCAGTAACAGGATGCCAAGCCTTATCGCATTACGTGACTTTATCGACCTATCCTCTTCCCCCAACGATTTCCTCGATACTGAAACTGAGCTTATTCCACCCAGACAAGACCAATATTTAAACACTGGCTCGGGAGTTGGTAACGACGAACACCCATGTGCACTCGATGAGCTCTCCGAAGTTGCTATTGCCACTCCAGTCCCCCTTCCATTCTCTGTTCGCAGCAGTGAAGTTCTCTATAGTATGATATCTGGTCCAAAAGGTCTTCATTATTTTGTTGCTGCGCCCAACCCTCTAATTTCCACCGATCAGAGACACTTAGCCAAACGTTTACTCTATCAAAGCAGTTAGAGCGAAACGGGAAACAAGGGGACAATAATACACAAGTGTGCTCATAACTCACTGCATTTTTTTTATAGGGTGCTTACCAAAAGCAAGAGAACAGCGTTAGCGAGCCCACTAATGCATCGGAAGCTCAGGACACTCCCCGTGACCTCGCTCGACTCATCTACCATCAGCCTACATTCACGATCCCAAGATATCGGCCGATTCGTCCTGCATCTCCAGCGACACTTATTGCTTTGACGGAGCCGGTTCTCATGACTTGGTCTACGCGCAATTTTCCGCATGCACCTCGCCCACCGACCTCGTCACAAACGGCAACGGCACCTTTCACCCAACAAGCGTTCTCTTTTTCTTACTCTGCATTCTGTGATGATCCTAAAGCGTTGGGGCTGAATGTTTGGGGGTACTAGTTGCCTTATCGTATTCGGCTATCCCTGGAGGACAAGGCTTTCTCAAACCTCTGCTTTTCTCGATTTACTTTGAACTTCTAGACGGAAACTTCAATCACTCCTTCATGTTCAAGTTCCCTTATGCTTTGATTCCTCTCTTTCATGCAGCTCTTTTTTGTCACGTTGAACGCCTTGTACTGTTATGTGGATTATTTTCTACAAACTCAGGACAGTCCCGGTTGATATGGTTACAATAATTAAGTACCTCAATCCTTCATCAATTGAAGAGCCCGCTCCGTGATTCTCTTCGTAAGCTCCAATAGTGGCCCTGCTTCTTGCCTCAGCCCTTCAAATGTTTCGTTGCAGTTCCGTATGCACAGCCCAGCGAATTGTTCAGTTAATTGAACCTTCAGTAATTCCATGTCATCCGTTATCACCTTCAAAAAGTTTTCCACGAGGTCCCTGGGCGGAGGTGCCGATAGCGGGCAAGGTTGAAGCGTCTTTAGCAACTGGAGTCTTTGGGAGAGCTCTTTTATAAGCTCCCTGTCCTCAATTTCCCATTGTGAATATTTCAGAAACTGGATTTGGGTCTAACGT
>JABCKU010000072.1:3530-61205 GCA_018221655.1 Myochromella boudieri | reverse complement strand
GTAGTTGCATTAGAAAAAAAATGACTTGTCAACGCATCACCCTATTGTACAAAGTCACAGTCAAACCCTGTATTTATTTTGTGTATTTTAATTTATACCTCTTGTGGAACTTAAATTACACAGAAACTCTATTTTTCATGTGGTTCTTGAGAACCACAAGTGGGCGCCTGCAGTGTCCAGGCACTGCACCAGAGCCGAAAGATGCATTCGCCCCCGGAGTGATGCATAAAATTACTAATACTCCCATGAATTACCAACACTTGCCCTTATGCTGAAACTCAGGTTGCATTCGGATAATATCAGAATATGTTTTCATGGGTACCAATGAAGTATAAAAAGCGCTCAAGTACAGCGATTAAGATACCGTCAACGTGGTTTGCGTAAATACCTGGTCACTGGTACCAACTTTGATGGTAAAACTTCCGGGTTCGACGACCCACTTGCCCTGAACCGACCACACGGCGAGTTGGGAGGACAATACTGGGATAGTGACCGTAGTAGAGCCGCCCGCACTGAAGACGGAACCCTTGTCAGATTTCAGAGAGGGAGAAACCACGATGAAGCTTACGGGATTTCAACTTTCTTAAAGCCGACAAGTTGCTGATTGGGAGTCACCACAGAGCTAAGCACATCAGTTGCATATACCTGTATATAATTTCTTAGTGACAAACAAGGAGTAACTGGAACCTGCGAACCTGAACGACTTCCTTGCCTGATACGGTGCCAGAATTATGCACCGTCACAGTTACGCTGAAATCGTTGTTTCTCGATATGGTCGAAGAAGAGAGCTTTAAATTGGTACTACATTGTACAGAGCGATCAGCTGAATCAAAGTAAGGAGACCAACTAAACCTACTAATTGAATGATGTGTAACTCAAGCCATGACCGAAACTCCATAGAGGAACGGGACTGTTGAGGACGTACTAAAAGATTGTGCAACGTAAAGCTTAACAGTCCTTCTCATTCGTGTGAAACGTACCTGGTGACCGAAGTGCAGTGTACCATCATCCAATACGCGACCTGGGTCCAGGGGACGACTACCTTTAAGGTAGTTGTAGAATACCGGAGTAGTTCCGACGCTTCTCGGGAAGGAGACGGGCAGTTTGCCTGTATGGAGTATTATGCATGTTCACCCATCTGATTATTGTAAGACCCACCTGATGGATTGACTGCGCCGAAGATAATTTCTGCTATCGCCAATCCTACAGGATAAACTTGAGTACTACCTCCATTGAACACAAATGGGTTCCGTACCTCCAAGTTCCCCTGGGTAGAATTGCTGTATCACAGCATCGGCATCTAGTCACAAAAGTGAGTTATCTGGTCTTCTCAGTTATTTCTGATGATTACTTTCTTGGATCCACGGCTCGGCGACAGGCTTCCCACTTACAAAGACAACCACGGTGGGCTTCCCAACTGCCTTGACAGCTTTCACCAGCGCCAGCTGTGCACCTACCAATCCTAGATCTGCGACATCGACGTGTTCGCCAGTCGTGGCATTGGTTCCAGGTGTCCAAAGAAGAGTTTGGTCTAATGACCATGTCCCTACCTATATCGGGGATACCTGTTTAGCGAGGCCGCCGTATAGATACAGAGCCTCGAACTTACGAAGACAATGGCAACATCAGAGTTTTGTGCTGCTTGGACTGCAGCCGCAATCTCAGATTCGTCGTTGGACCATAATTTCGAACCTTCGGCGTAATTAACTTTGGTAGAGCTGGAAACGCTGCTGAGATATTGTTTGAAGCCGTCCAGAGGGGTGATACCATTCTTCGTTGCGTTAAAAAAGACGTAGTCCCCGAACTAGCCATTGAAGCGGTCAAACTCTGAGGCCGAAAAGGAGGATATCTGAAGGCACATACCGATACACGGTTAGCTTGGGGGCCAAGTACAGCGATAGAGCCAATAGCCTTCTTCAATGGAAGCGTGTTCTTCCTGTTTTCGAGAAGGACGATAGTTTCCGAGTCAGCGGCGTGGAGAACGTTCTTTGACTCTGGAGTTCGCAAGCTCGCAAGATAATCGGTGTACGGATATGGATCTGCAAACAACGTTCAGGGTGATAGGTAAACTCTTTCTTCAGGACCTACTTTCGAAGAGGCCGAGAGCGAACTTTGTCCTCAGCAGTCCTTTGACTGCACCATCGATGGACTTTATGCTGACTTTACCCGCCTTTACTTGGTCTACGAGATGTTAACCATGGATTCTTGCAGTGGATACAATAGCATTACCTGGTAAAGTGAGGAAGGTATACGACCCTGGAAAGAGGTTTAGCAAAGTTAAGGCAGGGAACAAGACGAACGAAATATACCTCCACCCATTTCTCCGCTAAAATTGTCAACAGCAACCTTCGCTGCGCATTCTCTGGTGTCACAAGTACCGTGCAACGAAACGAGAAGATCGACGGACCCGGCGTCCGTCGTTACCCAGTATTTGTAGCCCCATTCATTTCTAAGCTGTAGGTGAATACGTGAGAATCGTCTTATTCGAAAGCAAGAACATCGCTTGATACGCACGATGTCTGTCAATATATCTATCGTGATTCGATTTATGAGCAGCTGTCGGCGCAGAAGTCATGTGAACGTACGTGTATTTGCAATGGCAGGAATACCGTCATAACTCGAATATGCAGTCATGATCGCAAGGCTTTCCAAACAAGCACGATTGAAGGGTTTCAAATAGTTAGTCCGAAGCTCCCTCTCCCCTCCGGAAACTTGTGCTAGGTTCCTATGATTGATCGTTAAGTTCCGTTCGTAACCCTTGATAAGATCGCACTCACAAGCCGCCCTGTGGGCTGCCAAAGGCAGCAAAATGTTTGCAAGTCGTTGCTACACGGGCAAAAGCCGTAGAACTGGTGTTCCTACGAGTCCCAGATTGCGCTCCTGTGACGAAAGCGTGGCCGATCTCTCCGGTCAAGAACTGGTCCTCGCCGAACCCTTCTTCCACTCGACCCCACCGAAGTTCACGAGCCAGGTCAAGGACTGGTGCGAATATGTGGTTGATTCCGAGACCTTCTGCTTCTGTCGCTGTCACGCCAGCGACTTTTGAGACCAAATCTGGGTCGAAGCTTGCAGCAAGGCCTATGGGTGATGGGAAGATTGTCCCGTCGTTGGTGAAACCGTGTAAGCCTGATAATAGGAGACATCAACGCACTGTTCGAACCATGAATGCAAAGCTAACGTACCTTCCGACTGAATAAGAGCAGGAATACCGAGGGTGGTATTCTCCATCAAATACCGCTGTCCCACGTTTACAGCGAAAACGAACTTTTCGTATGGTACCAAATATCCGGCCCAGATGCTACCACCCTTCAGACGCATCATCTCTTCCTAAAGGTGCCATAGGCAAACATTTCAGAATAGTTCAGAACAAAGGCTAGGAGAGACGTACTAGTCCAGTCTGGTTAAAGACGAGGGTGTTGTCAAGAGGGTCATTCATATTCATCCATCCATTCAAGTCTCCTTGGATCCTACATCGCTATCAAGGTCAGTGATGCTAACCAAGCATGAAAACGGAAGTACTCACAGCTGCGCAACTTTCTCTTCCACCGTCATACGAGGCAACAAGTCGTTGACACGAGCCTCGATAGATGCTTTCGCGTTTTTGTAAACTGGCAATGAGCCGTCGATATTGGCCGCACGGGCTTCCAGACTAAAATGCATCCCACTACGCGCTCCAAAGGTATTCTCTGCATACGTGGGGAGGAAGAACGCCGTGGCAAGTGCCAATAAAGGCAGGAACCTCTGCTGCACTGCCATGTCGCAGGAGTGAATGGGCAAGCCAGAACACGGACCGCTGCCAGTTACGCGGGGTCAATTATATACGACCAAGGGAGGGCGTAAAAGCGGTAATACGTTCAAATTACAGAACGCGACTAATACTCTTTGGTGGATAAAAAAAGGATTCCAAGAAGCCAGGTGACCGACGAGCCATACGCTGCGTCGAGACGGGTGGCGGTTGTGTGCGACGGTGGACGGCGGCCCGTATCCAATCAAGCCGAGATTCTTCCACTGGAGCTTCTTCCATGTGTCCTTTTCGGGGCTTTAGAGCGCCAAAGTAAAGAAAAGAAACTATCAGAAGGATACAGAATGATAAGCGAGGTAATGAAGGAAACGAAGCTCCTCGCCGAGAGTTTGGTGATCATGTCCAGAGGATGGATATATCCCGGAGTAAACTTGAAGGTGACAGCAAGTGTTATGCTTGGGGGCAACGACGCGATTGACGTTCTCCAGATTGATTATAATAATTGGGAAGTCTTCATTGTGGTCCACGTGAGGAGAAAAAGAAGCGGCGCGGCCGGTTAGAAATAACCTCGCTGGGATACATTATCACCCATGTAAAAGGTAGATAACGGCTAGCGGGCCTTACATACCAGCGACCAATCTTGTAGGCTATGCTACCTTCGACTTCGTACTTGTGGTTGATGAGGGTCTTCATCAGGGAGAAAGGGCCTCGTTAAAAAGTGTTAGAGAGGAGCGTGAATGGCTGGGATAGCCAAGTGGATAGTCCGTTGAAGTATCTCAAAGGTCATACTGAGTGCCGTAGATGCCATGTTATACAATGACAACCGCCTGCTATGGAGGATGGTGGTCAAGAGCAAGTGCGTCACATCAGTCACCAAAATTGAAATCCCTTCGAATTCGTTTTCACTCAAACCATCACCAGTCCATCGAGCAGTAATCATTATTAAAGATACAATTTAAAGTGAGTAAGCTACAACTAGGTATATGGCATACATGTCCTCATGGAAAACCAGCGTTACAGTAAAATAAAATGTCCCATAGAACGAGTCGTGAATTCAAGTGGTGTCATGATCGTCAGAGTTTTGCTCTGTCCTGAGCTTCCGCTTTTTCCGCCATTCTTTGCGCCTTCATTTCCGCGTGAATAGACCTAGACCGCCTCACCACATCCAATAAGCCCTGGACATGCGTCGGGGTCCAGTCTTGCGGCAACCGCTCGTTCCCTATCCAGTCCCTCATCCATTCCACAGGTACACCAGTCTTCGACCCAGCCTCTGCCTCCAAGACTCCAAGTATAATTGCCATTTCGCCTCTCGCAATTTCCGCATGAAACGCGTCCATCCGTGGAGACTCCTTCTCCCTTCGAATACGGGCATGGGCAACATCGATCGCGTCCAACACCATTCTTCGTTCAACAGCTTCTGAGATCACCCCTTCCTCGTCACCAGCCTTCGCCTCAGCCAATAGCTCTTCCACAAGATTCTGGTGGATCTCAATAGGAGCATATATCTCCCCTGCAGGCGTATCTGCGTGGACCAAGCTCGCGTTGTGTTCAATACGGCCATGGACGCCGATATCGTGGAGATCGAGATTGCTGAAGCGTCGCAAGAGGACAAAGCCGCCTACGACGAGGAAGGCCGCAAGAGGGGTGGAGAGGTTATAGCCGGCTTTCAACCCTGCTATCAGGTCGAGAACACTCAAATTTTTCCCATCTCGTGCACTAGAAGAAAAAGAGAAAACGAGGAGCAAGGTAAGACTATAAACCTAATACGATACGATGAAGGGCTTACATATAGCCATGGTTAGCCAGCACATTCAGTGCGGGACATGGAGATCGACTATCTCCCGGCTGAGGAGGACACCACTCATGACTCGCGCCTGTAACCGGACATGTCATGCCCACGTGTTGATGGTCGCCAATGGCAGGGTGCGAAGGAGGAAGAGCCATAATATTAACGGAAGGGAACTACTGTGTATAAGGGAAGATGATCCTCATCCGACTGTTCGTACTAAAGTCTTTATATCTTAAGGTGAACATCTGCATCATAAGTGCTGAACGTCAACATAATAAAGTGACAGGCGCCGCCAACGGATCGGCAATAGACGAATAGCGGCGTGCACCCTTCTCAAAAGGCAAAATCGGGTTTCATGGTAAGCGTTGGCACTGGTTTCTGTACTAAAGAAGCAGACTCATAGCGTTGGAAGATGGGCCAAGGCTGTTTCACGGAACGTCCTGGATGGATGGCTGAGTCAACGCGACCGGGAGAATCGGGGACTTCATCACCACGTGGATTAGTTGCCGGTACGTCGGGCCGTTCCTGTTTTCAAACATTCTGTATGTGAGCTTACTAGACTAGACTCCATAGTACTTGATACAGATCCCCATATGTCCTACGAGGTTAAGGCCGGAAATGCAGGGCGGCAGGCTTTTTTTCTTTGCAATATCCCATACATTTTGACAATATTTAATCGCATCATGTGGACCGATGCATGTCAAATCTCACGCCATCTTTATCATGAGAAAGGATCGGCGTGGGTGCCTGCATCGCTTTTGGGGCTGCGCTGGCTGCGTCGGGCTGCTTCTGACGTTTCCGTGCTTTCAGGCAATTAACTCAGGTGATACGTCATTTGTCACTTTTATCATTGTTAATATGTTTTCGTAGACACTGTGTATAAACAGGTTCTAAGATGTGTCCTTCCGGTCACAGCGGCCATGCCATGGAATGGGCGATGACTCCAGCATGCATCGTACGGAGTCCCGGAGTACCAAAGAGGCCATCTTGCACTAGTCACCAGTTCCCAGAGGCGAATACCGAATCCTGATGTTACTCGCTACCAACTCGAGGTAAGTGTATTAAACGTTTTTGTTTCGCACCTCAGATGTGTTTCAACTCTGTAGCCGAAAAGTCACCTTGCCGTAACCGTTCTTCGTAGTCGGCTCCTGTTATATACACAATAACATGGCTTCTGATAGCTGCATCTGCTCAACATATTAGGTCGCCTCGATAGGCACCCATCATCACACGACTTCGGATGTTCAGTTGAGTCGTAACAATAGTTCTAGCCTTGGTTCGACTCATCAACCCACATCCCATTTTCGTTCGTCGCAAATGAAACGTTCAAACCGGAAATGTTAACTGGATACCACGTCGTCCCCCAACTATCCCCATCGGCGCCAAATTTCCAGGTCTCCCCAAGGTTACGGGGCCGATCGCGCACATAACGCGCTTTAAAAGCTACTACAGATCTAGTTCTCCATTACTATACGGTCTGTTCTCAGACTTCTACGTGTGAGTCATATCGCTTTAACGTTCAACAACTGGAATGTGACTTACCGCTCACCCTAGCTTCAAAGAGGACTTTATTGATTTCCCCATCAGAATAAGTGATCTGGAAACAAGTTTAGCAAGCCCCTAATTGTTGCGTGGCGCCAGGCAGTATCCATCAAGCTGGACTCGCCCCGACTAGGATGTGCCTCGGTCCCAGTAGATTCAATCACATCTTTAGATTCCATCCGAATTCTATCGATAGTCGCGACTCACGATGGCCGTGAGCTGGGGGCACTTTATTCTGAGTAAATCGGTATGGAGTCATGTTTTGCGATGATACCGCGATTTGTGTCATACTGATACGTGCACTGTGTAGATCCCGGTAAGCCCTAAGTATGTGGTCATTCATTTTGCTTATGAAGCTTATAAAGAGGTTTAAGACTTGTAGTTTCAACGCTCGAATGTACGTCAGTTTCCTGTCCATATTTCTTGTCGTATGACGCGCGCTGTAATTTTAACGATATTTGTGGGCCATGGTGCACTTCCTGGGGCTATATATTGTTGAATTGGAAAATCCTATCCGTAACAAGTACGCATCCTGCTCAATTGTTACTAATGGCCGACTAGCTCAGCTGGTTAGAGCGTCGTGCTAATAACGCGAAGGTCTTGGGTTCGATCCCCACGTTGGCCAATTAAAGGAAGATTCTTTTTTTCTACCTCAAAAGAGGTAGATAACATTGTAATTTGCAATGGCCCAATAGTTGTGTACATACAAAGGTACGGAATACAAAACGCCGCACCAACTACTTCCTACGATAATAGGCAGCGGTGGAGGTAAGCACTAGTGGATGAAAGATAAAGGAATGATCAGTGGCATGGTTGTCATTTAGGGCTTTCAATACCCCTGGCTTTTGGAGCCGTATGGCATGTTCGTTTGTTGAGGCTCAAGAAAACGAATCACAAGGTATAATTTAATCCAAAGAGCGCTATAATATCTCCTCATTCGCTCTTGATTTTTACTTTCATGCTTTTGTGATATCTAGAATAGACAACAAAGTCAGACTCCTGTGCATGTTGTAAAGGGAGTGCCTCAAAGTGAGGCCAAAGTGTAAGTGTGCACCACGGTTGGAACATTGAAGAAATATACTCGACCATACCTCGAGATCTCGTAATATACCTATCAATATTATCACAGCGTTAGCTGCCTGTATCTTGACTCTTGAGCTCTCGTTGGCAGGATTTGATGTTGTGAATTCACGTTTACAACAGTTGTCAGCACATTAGTAAATTGGAAACTTGATTTCCAGAGACTCTCAACCCCAGTAACCCCGAAAAACGAGCGGTTCGTTTTCTTAGAAACCTCATTAGAGGGCATGCCACTGAAACTTACGAAACCGTTGGAGACTATAGAAACCGGCCACCCACAAACCCTGTTTCTGTGCATTCTTGGTCCCTCATTTGTGAGTATTCCGGATTTACAGGATCTTGAGTTTCCAGAAACTGAGAAATGGTCGAAAACGGCTGGGAATCTGGAATAAAATCTCCCACTTTGTTGATGCTAAGTACCCGATTCGATTTGCAGTGCCCATAATACAATAAACAATCTCCGCTACATTTCCAGGGAACACATTTTGAAAGAACCGGACCTTGATCCAAACACAATAACAACCACCTTTCAAGATTTCGAACTGAGATCGGTTGGAGAGCGTAAGAAAAGAGATCAATCAATTTGTAAAGTTGTTGACAAAGAAACAAGAACAAGGGCCGACGCCACTAGAAGCAAACATAGACAAACTACCGCTGCCTTGCCAACCACGGAGAACACCTTCTTTTCCTAATTCCACCGCCCTTTCTTGCACCTTTCTGGTGAAAGGTATCTCAACATACCTCCGAAGCAAACAAGAACTTCATAAATCGCGTCTTTGTCCAATAATTTGGGTATATAAGAGCATATCTGGGGCCGATCTTGACTATACTACATCACCGTCGAGGGCCGTGAGTACACGAAACACGCACCGATTCGATCTGCAAGGAATCATCAGTGATCTGACGATTGTATACGTACCCTGGTAACTCATATGGCATCCGCTGTTTACTCAGAATCACAAGGTGAGCCTGCTCATGAATTCGTGTGGGCATTACACGTCGTCGGGGTGTGGCCAAAAGGCTGGCGTACATGGAGTTGGAGCTTGTGTAGACCTAACAGCACCGTATCCGCGTGGCAGATACGGAGTGGATGCTGTGTCTCATAACACCTTGACCCAGTTCTCTACTCTTCTGTGACGAAGTGCCCAGATGGGCGATGAATGTTGGAGCTCTTGGGGATTTCCTGCCACCCTGGGAGAGACCTTGTGCACAGGCATCATACTACTTTGGATCGCTTTACCACCGTTCTGGATCGACCGCTTATTAACCATATTTCTTACAGCACTCCTCGAGAGACGGCCTCTCTCCATTTGCTTAGACCTCCCACCGTCGTCTGACCCATTTCCATCACCATCTTCGTCATTCTTACCACCACCCATGCCTGGCGCCCATGAATTTGCAATGAAACCCGCACCCACCGGCCGAAATGGCAGGAAAGCAAGTATCGTGCAACGGGACGACGAGCCTCGGCCCCCCGTCCAAGCGGATCCACCACCCGAGCGACCACCGCAGGCGGATGGCTCGCCGGAGCGGGAACAGGAGCAAGAGCAGGATTCTGCACTGTCACCGACAACACCTACACCTCGTGATGCTTCATTACCGTTACCGTCTCCGATTCCACCATCTCCATCACAAGTGACCCCAGTCCCCGCAGCTGTTCCTCTTCCTGACACACCACCTTCTGCCTCAACATCGTCCTTCCCAAATGCACAGGCATCCAGCGTCGTGTTCCACCCAGCAACCGCTGTTGACGTGACACCTTCACCAACACCCAACCGCCCAGCACCCCCCTCACCTGCCGTCTCCCGACGCGTATCCGCCATCTCTACCTTCTCAAATCGTTCGAGGTCTTCTCGATCACCCTCAGCCGCCGTCTCCCGTGCCAACTCCACTCGCAAATCTGGCACACCCTCACGCTTCTCTCAGCAGCTCGCCACGCCTACCAAGAGCTCTAGCCTCGCCTCGCCTCTTCCGTCACCACATACCTTCGCCTTCACCACCGCTGCAGCCACAGCCGTCGTCTCAATCCCACGTGTACTCGTGCACGTGCGTGACTTTGCATTTCCGCAGACAGACGAGCGGTTCCATGGCCTCGGCCCCGACGTCCCGCGCCCAAATCGCGTGGCACGGCTAAATCGGCAGCTGCGAGGCTCCGTGGGAAGCACGCAAAGCAGTGAAGACGGAGTGGAGGAGGAGGAGGAGGATGACGATGGAGTGGACGCTGCGTGGGACATGCTGCGACGGGGGTGGAAGGGCATGGGCATGGGAAATGGTGGGATGAACGGGAACGGTCCCAGCCAAGACGAAATGGACTTGAATTTCCGAGAGGGTGCGGGCGAGGAGGAGGAAGAGGTCTTCTATGATGCAGAAGGGGATGGCCAGGAAGAGGAGGAAGACCCTCTATACCCGGGATTATACAAGGCGCTGTACGCTTTCCAGCCAGAGGGCACGGCGGAAATGGCGTTAGAGGAGGACCAGGTTGTACGGGTGGTTGGAAGGGGTGGCGGTGTTGGTTGGGCGGTCGTTATTGATGAAAGCGCTGACACACCAGACAAACATGCCCTTGTGCCTGAAAGTTATCTGGAGCCGGTTAAGCTGGATTGGGAGGACGATAGTGAGGCTTAACCAGCGCTCTCATACCAGTGTCAGCGGACTCATCCATTCCCTACGTCTTGTGCCGGCCACCAGGAGGGTGCACGATAGCGACTTCTGGCATGCCCCTTTCAACTTTTATTACCCTTCTTCTTTCCTTCGCATTGTTTTCCCTTTACGTACGCTTTACTCTCTCTCACAAGCTTTCTATTGTTTATTGCACATACGATCACACCCATCATCGACCTGTAGCCCTGTATTATTTCTGGATACTGGAGTCGCATATTCAGTCATGTTTCCTGCTGTTCAGGTTGGGATGAGATATCACTCAGCCAATTAGCCGCTCTGAGGTGAGTGCTTGTCTTAACTGCCTCCCACGCATTTTCGATTCTCCCGAACAGCTTTCTTGAACACCATCTTGGCGCTATATATGGCGTGCTACTCTTGTTACATATGCATCCAGAGGCCACAAGCTCCTACATTTGATCGTGGCCAGATTCCCTTTTTAAGATATCGGCTGCACGTTCCTGATCATTTTCCTCGATTCGTCGATCAGATCATAATCGACTCTGGATGAGGTTCAAATTTTAGCCCTCTTCTCTTCTTCATCAACCTTCACCATCTCTCCTTACCGTCTTACATTCCCTCTCAGAACAAAGTATAATGACCAACGATAAAGGTACATTTTCCATGCTACATGAACACGATTATCGGATTTATCTGATCATATGACCAACAGTGCTTATCGGTGTTATCGGCGGAAGCGGATTATACCATCTTGATAACCTCACCTTCGTGTATGTGCAGGCAATATGACTCTGGCATTTTTGTAAACACTAATCCTCCCTCGGATTTACAGTAAACATGTCAATCCGGAAACAGTACGTCTTGAAGAAATATTCCTAGTTTTCTTAGGGTGCTAAAGCCTCCGTAGCCTTGGGGCTTTCCCAGCTCCCCCATAACCATCGCCGCCCTTCCATCCGGCACTCAGGTTGCCTTCCTTGCTCGCCATGGCACCGGGCACACCATCCATCCTTCCGCTGTCCCTGCACGCGCCAACATTGCCGCCCTCAAGTCTCTCGGTGTACGTGCCATCGTCGCCTTCTCTGCTGTCGGTTCCCTCCGCGAGGAAATTTCTCCAGGATCCTTCGCACTCCCCTCCCAAATCATCGACCGCACCAAGGGCGTGCGTCCTGCGTCGTTCTTCGAGGGCACTACCATCGTTGCCCACGCAGCGTTCGGGGACCCGTTCAGCTCTAAGCTCGTCGCATGGCTTGAGACCCGCGTGACCAAAGTCCTGGAGGAGGAAGGCCGCGGCGTGAAATTGTTCACGGACAAGTGCATTGTCTGCATGGAAGGTCCCCAATTCTCGACACGTGCGGAGAGCAAAATGTACCGCCAGTGGGGCGGAGACTTGATCAACATGAGCGTCCTCCCTGAGTCGAAACTTGCGCGTGAGGCGGAAATCAGGTACGGCATACTTTCTCCGTCTGCCTGGGAACGGCTGGACTAACCAGTGTCCTTAGTTATGCACTTATTGCAACCGCGACGGACTACGACTCGTGGCGCCCGCAATCCGTGGCGGTTACCGCTGCTGAAGTGTTCAAAACCCTCAAGGCGAATGCCGACACCTCTCGCCTTGTTGCAGCGACTATTTTGGAAGATCTCCATGTTGCAATCAGCACTGGTGGCCAAGGCTTACTTTTGAAGGAAGTTGGATCCATGAAGTTCAGCATCATGCCCCGTTCGGACAAGCAGAATCCTGAGGATCGCACGAAGCTTGCTTTTATTTTACCAGAGTACTTTGCTGGTGATGAGGGTGCGGATGTTACGAGTGCTTGAGGATGTAGGACTGTGATCTCGACTTCTTGTTTGACAGTAGGGGCAGTACTGTACAAGTATACCATCAACGAGTACATGTTACGTATGGAACAAGAATTGCGGGTTGTAGTCACCTAATCGTGAGCTTAATGTTTGAAACTTACATAGGAACAACGTAACCATGGCGAAAATAAAAATAAAAATACATTGATTATTCAACGTTCATGGCCAACGTGGGGATCGAACCCAAGACCTTCGCGTTATTAGCACGACGCTCTAACCAGCTGAGCTAGTCGGCCGTACTAAACCATGCGATAAGTAGACTCCTAACAGTCGGGCCCCTCAGCCTCAATTTTCTCCTCTTCTCCACGCCGTCTTTCCCGTGTAGTCAAGTTCGCTTCCATGCCATTGGTCACCAAATTAAAAACTCCACTCTAAGAGTGTACACCATTATTGTGTATGATGTTAAAGGCGCCTCCGCCGGCGCATATGATACAGGAGGCGCAGGCTAGAACCGGCGAACAACTTCCAAATTCCACCTCTTACCACCTATGCCAAGCTTCACCTATCCATTCATTCTCTTCTTCAGCTACTCATCCGCGACACTCAACCTGTCATTATGTTGCCACTGTATAACGGATCACGATGTCCCGCGCAGCCTCCCACCGCGACCACATGTATAAAAAAGTTTGTACTATAGGCTACATTCCTCAGCATCACAGCTTTCGAAACACTTTACCCTATACTAGACTAACCTCTACCACCTCAGTTTTTGAATAATGAAGTTTACTGCTGTAGCACCGCCTGTTGTCGTCAACCAAGCCGCTGTTATTACCCTGGCTTCCGAGTCTATTGCTCCTGCTACCTGTGAATGGCGATCCCTTCACGCCAACATCTTAACGTATTGACTGTGTAACGCAGAGGGGTGTACGCAGTGACTGGAACGAAAGTTATAGACTAAACAAGGGTGATAATAGCGAGAGTGGTCGAAACAGTGGTAATGAAGAGGACGGGAGCAGGCATGAGGATTTCAATGGGATTCCTACTGGTCGGAAAACGGGGCAGGGGCAGGGGGAAATGGGGGAAATAAATGGTAACGGCGTCCATATAGGAGATGGCAACAGCGCTAGTTAAAGTAGAAAATGGAGGTTGGACACACATACCTCCCAGTATCTGATCTATCAACGTGCGCAAATCACGATATTCCAAATTTTGTCGAACGAATTCTTCTTGTCGCTTATGATATAATGTTTGTAGCAAAGTTCTGCCCATTCCACATATCTACTAACGTTTCTAGTAGAATCTGAAGCGGTTCAGAGTTTATTCGACAACGATCGATTTACCAAATGCGATATTTTTAAATGCACTTCTTCCAATAGGTAGGCGCCCAACCTTGATTAGGCGGCTGCTAAAGCTGAATCCCAGAACCCCTTCTCGAATAGCGTGCACTGCTCCCATACTTGCTTCCATTCCGCAAAACGCGATTCTGATGCCGGATCTTGAGCAGTCCTCGTCTCAATTATTTCTGGAATATAGATGCCCGTGGTCACTGATGACTGCTCATGATTGATCTGGTTATACTCACTCAATCCCAGCTTTAGCGACTGCTGGTACGCTTTACCGCCATAAACATCCATCCATCGCTTGTACGGATTCCCGTCCACGACGACCCAACTGTCTGGTAGCGACGCTTCCCTCTTCAGCCAGAGCCCGACTTCACCGTAGCCTAGGAGACATGCTAGAAGTGTCATGAGAAGCTTGGTATTATCACCTTCGGCGTCGTAGTATAGTGAGCTGACATTCTACTCAATGATACCGTCATTCCAATACATACCTTGAAGACCCACATCAATAAGATAGGCCCCATACGCTGTCGTAGCAAGGGTTTCAGGAGTATTCTCCAACATCTCCTCGGTAATGTCGTAGGTAGCGTAGAAGGATCTTGCTTCTTTCACGATGCCTAAGATATTATCTGTGGCATCACCTATATCCTTATAGGAGGTCGATTTTGCTGCGAAGAGTCTGCCATAGCATGGCGTAAACTTTAATTAATATTATTTAAAAATCGTAAATACCATGGACTCACGCGTATGCCCTAGCGTAGTATCGGAGGTATTTGTAGTCTTGTCTGCAGAAAATTCCTAATTAGTGTGGCGTATAGCGATACTAGGTTTCAACTGACATAAGGAAATGAATGAAAGCTTTGCGTGGAAGCGTTCCTTCTCCGAGAAGGCGCACAAACTTATGTTGAACGTATTCTTTCCAGACACTTGCGTTGCCTTCGATGAGTTTCTGAGTTAGAGGATAGCGAGTAATGTCAGTAGCTCTGTGAACATGTAAGTAAGTAACGCGGTTCGAAGACAAGGATAAAGGTGTGGCTACAGAGGCAAGACCCTTGATACCAAGTCATGAGAGTGGTTGAGTGGAGTTGGTCGATTTTGTGTAGAATCAGCGGTTTGGATCGCGAGGTAAGTGTACAAGATTGCTTTTTGGACCGCCTCCACCACTGTTATGCTTGACGATCAGCTGGGCTACCAAATAATTGCTTTACTAAGAAACTTACAGGGTAGGCCGCAAGCGAAGTTACTTGCAATGGCAGCGCTAAGAGTACATCCTGTTCCGTGTACACTCGCAGTGTTAATACGAGGGCGGATGAAAAGAGTCGTTTGCCCATTCACGTCATGTAGAACATCTACTACAAGATTCGAAGCCGGATCATCGGACCGTCCAATCTGAAGAATTTCCATGTTTGCGGAGAGTAGGCCATGCGTTACAATAGTCAATTCAGGATGCAGCTTCGAGAGTTCGGCAACATCCCTCATCGATACTTTCAGCAACCCGCCTTTCAAGAGAACGGCCTGAGAACCCAGTCGTAGTAAAGCACCTGAAGCATCGACTAGTTCCTTCAACGAGGTGATCTGGTAAGGTAGATTGCGATGTTTGAGCAGGAGCTCAGCTTCCGCCTTGTTAGGCGTGATGAGTTTAGCGAGTGGGAACAATTCGCCAATCAGGGTTTCTATGGCATCGGGTTTTAAGAGACTATCTCCGGACGCTGCAACGCAGACTGGATCGCAGATGATTGGCGGGAGCGGGACATCGGCGTAGTGAGTTCTGAGTGCGTTCACGACCACATGCACATTCTCAGCATCAAACAACATTCCTGTCTTGATCGCGTGCGTCTCAATATCATCAAGGATGGAGGAGATCTATTGGGCATTAATAGACATCAGCAATGGGACAGTAACACAGTAGACAGACTTGTTTGGCGATGAAATCGGGTGGCGTTGAGTAGACTGCTTGAACTCCAGAGAAGTTTTGAGCAGTCAGGGCTGTAATCGCTGTTGTTCCGTGGCATTTGTGAGTAAGAATCGTTTTCAAGTCCGCCTTGATCCGATTTTCAGATAATTCATCAGGTATCGAGAAATTGGTGAACAGTGACACTTACCTGAATTCCAGCGCCACCACAGGAGTCAGACCCCGCGATTGTGAGGACAGATGGATTTGTGAGGACAGACGTGTTTGGCATGATGACAGCTAGGAGCAAATCAGATAATGGAAGATTCCAGTAAACTCGTGTCGGATTATCGACTTCAGGCTTCCCAAGAAGGCTTCCTAGTCCAGGCGGGGTTAGTATGAAATCGCTGTGTTTGAATTCGCTTACATAACGGTCCCACTACCATTTTTGCTCTTATTAAATTTCCAACTACCATGATCTATGGACAGGTTTCTGTTGGTACTTGCCTTGTGTCCTTGGAAGCTGTGAGGTACTAAAGCATACTCTGTTGGACTTCTGCGCTGGCTGTACTTGTAAAGTATCCAGGTAAACTGAAGCTGCAGTAGCCGATTATCCCTTTTGAAATTCGAATGTTCTTCTGCCGGCATTGAGCGCTGAGCGCCCACAGGATGCTCGGAATGTCGGCGTGGCCGTTTTATTACGGGCGCACATCTCCGCTTCTGTCCTTCGATGTGATCTCTGCTTTGTCTTTTTGTCACATGAGCTCAGCCTGAGCTAAAGTCCTTTTACAACTTTAACTCATATCGTACACACCTAAAGTCGCTAAGTTTTGGTACCACTCATGCAAACCAAATTATGCCGACAGTCACTATTATCCGGCTCTGGAAGTCTTTTGAGGCAGGAACAGGTTCTAAAACTGGACGTAGAACTGTAACACGTTACATTATGCAATACATCACTGCCGGTTCTTTTTATGAATACTTCTGGCATGCGGACGGGTACGCTATTAATATGGTTCTAACTTCTCGTGTTGATTGATACTGGCTGAACCCGTATTCTAGACATATCTACTAAACGCGTATGGCCCCGTTAGGCTGTAAATCGGCTAAATCGCTCTGAACACACCTATACGGAGAGAATGCATAGCACGGCCCCAAGCCGGACAGCTTGATCCTTGAGAATTTTAGCACTCTTTCAGTCCTTATGCTAAATCTGCCGTAACAGTCGCACGTGAGAGCGTACATGAATAGAATTGTTCTCTCTTGTCATCCAACCGTGGCAGATACTACACCTTTAACCATTTACAGCGATTGGGATATAAACCTCGACAACGCAGTGGCCGAACACCTAGGTTCCGGACATATCATGAGTGACATCTCAACCCCCTCTTTCTACCCCGCATTCAAAGCTCGTCGCTCGGTCGGCTCACGGGCCCACATCGCGCTCTCACAGCATGATGCTGATGCTACCCATGCTGCACGTCGACCCATGATTCTCAAGTCAGTTCGACCAAAGCCAGCTCCTGCGGTGTACGAATTTAGATTATCCTTTGTATTACAGAGCTCACCTGTTCCCTATTAAAGAGATTTTGTCAACTCCATTATTGCGGAAAATCAAGACATCTGGGATAAGATGCTCTGCAATACTTTCTGTAAGCAGATGGCGGCCAATACCGCCAATATCAAGAACTTCAATTGGTATATGGTCGTAAGCAAAATCCGCACCTTTGTGCTCTCAAATGATTCTCAGCGATTCCTTCGAACAGCAAGACATGTTATATCTAAAGAACTATGTTTATTGGAAGCTTGGGTTCTACGGCAAAGCGGATTGGGACACTGTCAGAACTGCTCCCCCGTCGCTTACAAACGACATAGGTTACGTTGACTTCCAAATTGACACCTGCACTGGAGATCTTTGTATCCCTGCCAAAGTTGTCAATTCTACTGTGGCAGTCCCTGCTGTCCAAGCGTACTGTGATTATCTGATTAATGCCACCATCACTGAGGATTGGTTCAGGTATGTTGTTACTAGCCCCATAATACCACTACAGATGATGGAGAGGTCTCAAAATATACAGCATCCACGTCATGATGCTACCATGCATTGTTGTAGGTATCTTGATATTTATCTTCATAATTCTTCTAATCAAACCACTAGGGATATGACGCGATTGCCTCAATGTACTACAAAGATCCCGCAACTGATCGAAGTGATTATTTTTTATCTAGGTCTCCCGTCTCCCTAGTGACGTGCCTTCCATTCTAGCGTCCATCTACTGGAAGCTCTGGATTGAACCCAACCAAGGAGGTTCCTCTCCCGGAAGATACCGAGGTATGCTCTATTTCTCATCATCCTTAGATGGAATCTGATGTAACGTCATTTCAAGAATTCTTGAATCAATATGTCGCAGAATATAGCAGTCCCGTAGCCCTGAAACATTGGAAAGACATTTTCAGGAAGTCATGCCAGATGGAAATCGGATTTTGGGAGCAAACATTGTTAAATGAGCTTTAGGGAAGCGGTTTGGAGCGACTGATTTACTCCGCCAGTATATGTGACTGTTTGTATGACAATTTTACCAGTTTCGATATCATGCCCAGTCTGGGGCCCTTACGTCAGTTTTATATGACTGACAGAAATCGGGCAACAGACAAAAACCATGATACCCTCATACTTGCGGTGACCTATGAGCTAGCAATATAGAGCTAATCATCAGAGCGCCTCCCATTTCTCTACGTACGCTGCGTAGCTTACACGGCTCATCATATGTCTCATCGCCAAATGCCCACCCGTATTCCCTTCTGACTTGGTAAATTAGCGTTACCCCCTTCTGATCGTGACCTTCTCACTCCATGGCCAATATCCCTGGACTCTGATCTGGTGTCGGTGGTATTCGACGTTCGAGAAAGGGTCCTACCCCTGTGCATGTTAATTTTACTAGACGATTGCGTAGACCTGCGGCAAGCTGAGCCTAGGGCACCGAGACGTGCACGGGTGATACCAGTTTTGGTTTTCGCAACCGAAACTAGTATGCCACAGGGGCTAGAAGGTGTGCTTGGTGCGTCGAACGAGTCAGAATGCATTGGTGTGGGAGTTGTGATTTCTGACAGGAGTGAGGACTGCATGCTGCATGTCTCCAAGTCCCCAGTTTCGTCCTCCTCGTCGCATTCGGGAATAGTGGTCAAGAATCGTGAGTGATCCTGCTGCAAAGTGAATACTAGCTCCTGCATGAATATGTCTGAGAGATCGTCCGGAGCTTGCATCATGCCACCTGGTGTGGGTGATAGGTAGTAGCCGTCGTTGTCGTAGTTTTCTATTTCTTCGGTGAACAGATGGTCGCCCAACTGTGAGGATTTCCGGATGCCCACTCGACCTAGCCCGTCGAATGCGCCTGGTTTTCCGTCCTTGCGCGGGATACCTGAGATTCCAAGACCAATGAGACGAGGCGGTGAGGGTGGTGTAGTTGTGTACCGAGATGGCGAAAATATGTCAGCCTCCTGGGTGCAGTAAGGCATGGACGACAGTGAAAGGATAGCGTGGTCGTCTTCAGAATAAGAGGAGGAAAATGTAGAGGTGTCGCTGATGAGTGAGAGGTCGTGAAAAGGGCTGTATCCTGAGCCGTACGTGTTGTTTGGATCACCAGTGAACGTGGAGACTTGTGCATCTGCAACAGTACCCTTGAGATTTGGGCTGGGTGTCATCAGGATATGATTGCTCGGGCGAAAAGGAAATACATCGACAGACCCTTCTTCGCTACTGGGCGAGATACTAGGGATGGTCGGTGGAGTAGCAGGAACGCCAGATGGAGTAAAACCACTGAGAATACGCGAGACAACGCTGGCAATATACTTGCTAAGGGAAGACATGGAGAAGAAAGAATGGCAAGTAGAATGTAGTGGAAGGGATCAAGTTGTTTCGTGGCGGCTGTCTCGAAGAATTTCTACGAATATCTAACTCTTCACGGCCATGAGGCTGACCAAACTAGTAGGTTGACATTCGGCGGGGAGGCAAGGTCTCAACTCCGTTGGGCAACTTTGTCCGACCGGCGTCGGTGGAGGTTGGTAAGAGTGCGAATTATGCCAGGATGCTGAAAAAACAAAGTGCGGTATGGATACTATTTTATAAAGCGCGTCGAGGGCGCGAGAATGGAGGACTTCCGGGTGAGCCGCGGTGCAATGTTTCTCAACTTGTTTGGGTTACATGCCCACAGCCTTAGTTATAAATAGACCACTCAGGCGAGGCCAAACCAAACTTGGAGATGCTTCGGTCAGTTTCAAACACGCGTTGCCAGTTGAAGGGGTAATAATATTCCACTAAATGAGCTCTCTACAAGGGGGTACGACAGGGTTATGAGCGGAGTGATAGCCAAGAAAAGATGGACATACAAAAACCGTGACGTTCAACTTGCGCCTCAACGTCAACGTCCAACACGTTCAGAGGGCTAGTACGTTTACTATCGACTTGTTTCTCGGGCTTTAATACCAACCAAGGCATTCAAGGGGGCTGAAGTACCAACGTAAGGCGCACTTACCAAGCTTGAGAAGTGTATGGACCGTTCTGAGCTGGGGGAGCCTGGTAAGACGTCCAAGCTTGGCTAAAAGGTATTTCGTTACTGAATGTATTGAAGAGAGGGATAGAAGCGCACTATAACTGGGAAGTGATTGGTAAAGATAATCCCCGTACATGGTGTCGGGAACTGATCCTTCTGCTGCCGGACGTTGAGGCTGAGAGTAATATGAATCAGTTATCAACTAGTCAAGGGAAAGAATCTATCAACGGACGATACAAAGAAAGAGTTAGAATACACTTGTGGAGACCGTGAGAGAGAGGCACTTGTTCAGAAGTTTAGGCCTTACGTTTGGCCAGAACGGTGTAGATGGAGAACCAAATTTCTTCGTGGCATCTAATTAGAAAAGATGCCATGGCCCGAGAGATTTGACATACCATGTTGCTGCATGGTTTGGAACTGACAAAGTGTATCAGTCAACAGCTGGGCTTGTAGTGAGCATCCGTTTCTTACAGTTATTACGACAGCAACGGAGGTCAGGCTGTAGAATGAACGTTAAGGTTACTGTACATTCAACGGTTACCGTACATATATACCTGGTGATAAGTCCGGTTTCTGAATCGTAAACAATCAGTATCACTTGATGCAGTGGAAGGAGTTTGCACACGTATTGTCCAGAGCATAAGCCTGTGAACAGTGGATCCAGTACTAATATAAATTGGATGCGAAGTCATCTGGACTGAGGTCAAGAAAATTGATTTGAAGGGCAAACCTCTTTAACTGGGTCGGATAATATAACCGCCTCAAGTAGAAGCACATAGATGCCGCAATAAGGACATCGACGGAAGCACCGATGGTCAACCCAGCCGTGACCAGCCACCCGTATGTATTCGTTAGCGTAAATGAATCGTTTGATTGCACCGTAATATTGAGGTAACTCTCCACAGACATCACGATGCCGCACGCGAAACGGAGAAGTGAAAGTGCCCAGCACAGGATACTTATAGTGAGCCTTTCCGATAGTCGGTATATCCGATAAGCGAAGAAACTCTGAGTAAACAGAATTGTAAGGATATACAGTCAAAATGGGTGCTTTACAGACAGACCTGCACGAGGACTGTTATCACGTTCTCAATGACAACGCCTGTTGCTAGAGGGTACGAATCGGGTCCAACGTCAGGTTGGTCAGCCATAGTGACCGTCGTGAAATAAATCGTAAAGGTTATCATAACGGTATGAGAAAGTTCTAGGAACCTAAAGCCATATGGGTTACGACAGCCGCTCAAAAGTTTATTTGTGATTGGACGCACGAAATAAGAAACACCTAGGGAGCTTTTAGACGCGAGAAGAGGGGTAAAGACGGCTATGTCACTGAACGCACCAAGGCCTTTAAGAATACACGATCATTGAAGTTCTGGTAGTAGTTGTATACCTGCACAGTCAATACACCGAATAAAATCAGGCTGACGGCCAGTGCGATCTCCATGGAACCCAGGTTCGCATTTGAACGGACAAGAAATTCGACCATATTTGAGGGCCAAAGTGACTGTCGAAGCCGGGATCGAAAGGTCTCGCCGGGAGAATGAGGGGCGAAGAAAGAGAACAGGGCATCTACTCATGATAATTTGTGTACATATGCTGAGCCGTTTATCCAGCTGATTTTCGGTGATACGATCGGGCAATGATGTATGATATCGTGATGGATATCATTGGATATATGGCTGACGCGCTCCTAAACAGACGGATCCGGAGACATCTCATCATGATTGGGATGATAGGTAACCTTGGGTCCAGCCATATCTACAGGTCATGTGGATCATCGATGATTGAGGGGCAGGGCCTAGACACGAATAATTAACGGGTTGCACAGGAGAAAATCATCGTAAAAGGGCGGTCAAGTAGATATGTTAAAAGCACTGTGCCCGCCGATGTGGGATAAGTTATCACCGTGGCATCAGGGGAATTTCCGATCTGGACTTCCCCGCTGGAAGGTGCGAGGGCTCATGGAACCAGTCCAAAGGCCGGAGATAACTTCATGTAAATGTTAACATCTCAACTTGAAAGTAGCTGCTCGCTATAACGTTCTGAGTGGCGAGAGACGCAAAAAAAATGGGGGAAATTCGTGAGTGGACTCGGTATACTGGAATTTCGTGGAAATATGAAGCCTGAAGTTCTTGAAAATGAACACAAAATTTAGGAGTGAAAGGCCGTGCATGGTGAATTATGAGATGAAACTCGGCAAAGTGCGAAGGACGTCTATTTGTACTCAAAACAAGGGAGAGACCTCCGGGATTTGCCGATCGATCTTGTCACCCACGTCCGTGGACGGCGGCACCAGGTACTGGAGTGCAAGAGACCTCGTCCCAAGTGAGAGAGCCTCTTTCTTCCATATTATCATGTTGTTCGGTGCTAAGGTCATAATAAATACAGGTCTGGTGGCTGCAGATGAACGCCTACGGAAATGCTGTGAATTCAACCCCCATCTTGGCTGCGCATCACATTTCTTCGAGTCAGAACTCTTTACAAGGTGCCTTGAAAAATGGACCAGGCCCGGTCCAACGGGCCTCTTCTACAAATTCGAAGAGTCCCAACGTTGGTTCTGCAGTGGCTCTCATTGATCTGAGTACCGGATCCGAGCATCTTCCCAACGCCACTCTTGATCGAGATATGCAACGGCAGCTGGAGGATTATAATCGATCTATTACAATTATTGTTTGGTACAAACCGGGAACGGAGCCGATCAGGTTACAACATATGAACTCCACCTTTCCATACTTCCAGCTACTGCAGTTACCTTCTTTGACATCGGATCTTGGACTAAACCCAGGATCGTATCTGGATACATTTGACCCTCAATCAGGGAAGTGGGAACAGCACAGTATGTCCACGGTTCGAATCGTGTCAACGCAACAACGTGTATTGTACAAGATGCGGCGAAATCTTCTTGAGGGGATTAGCGAGCAGCAATGTCCTGGCCTTCAAGATGAAGTCCGTCTTCAAATGAAAGGTCCAGCTCCGGCAACTTCCAAAGTCAACCATTCCAGGACGAATGGTACTGCCAAGCGGTCCGCGCCGGAAGATTCCCCATCTAGCGCTTCACCAAAGGTCCACATCCCGAACGACTACTACACTTCACAAGTACTTCCTATTCAGCCGTCTGGACATTCGACGCAATCACTGGATTCTCTCGTACACTCTTCGGCCTTGGGAACATCTGATGCCCTATCCGTCAATGACACTTACTCCTACCAGCCACAACTATTCTACTCGCCACCACAACAGACGGCCATCGTACCGCCACCACCCCCTACACCTGGCCCAGAAGCCAACCTCCCGGCACATCTTACGAACCTCACAGGCGCCACAGCGCCACCCATCCCTTACCACCCCCACCCACCACTCAAGCGCTGGCCCAACGACTATACCGTTTCGGAGCTGACGGCCGGCTTCAACGCTATGGATGTCCTCGTCAGGCAACCACCAGACGGCACGCCCGTGACACAGAAAGCTGCCTTCGAGCGCGTCTTCGGCAGTAGATACGTCAAGAGCACAGTGTGTCGGCACCGTGGAGTTTGGCGGAAGGCGAAAGGTCAATTACGCGAGCAGTTCGAGGCCATGGGCCAGGACGAACGTGCATGCTGGGGCGAGTTCGTGAGGCGGATCGAGGGCCGCGCACCAACGAAAGCCGCCGCTCGTGCCGCGGGATCGGCTTCACCTCCTGCGTTGCCACCTGCTCAACCAGTGATGATGTACCGCCCGACGGGCGAGATGGTGAGCTTGCACAGTGTCTCCAAGGTGATGTCGAGTCAAGCGATGCAGAGGCGGCTAGACGATGACAATACAGTGAACGAGCCACCGGTTATGGCTTCGCTACAGAACCCTCAAGGTATTCTTCGCGCTCTGCTATAAACACAAAAACCTGATATAATTTCAAGCGCTGGATGGCTCACGATTCTCATGATACTTCGTTTTTTTTACAGTTCATTTATTTTAGCTTATCTATGGTTATATTATAACATTTGTATTATATAGGCCGAGACCTGATGCGCTGGACCATTATCCTACTCCTGATGTACCTACTTATGTACCATTTGACTATTTCTCCCACTGATACGGGACTTGCCAGAAAAGTGCTCTGAGACCCATCTACCTACGTACAGGTGCAATCATCGGCGAACCCCCTCCGAACACGATATAGGAATTGCATAAAGCCTAGTCAACACCAGTGTCATCGATGGGTTGATGAACATCTTCGTCAGATGACGTCTCGTCAGCCTGAACAGTGCCTCCACCCCAAAACCGACCAAGAAGTCCCCTCAATACTCGCCGAACAGTCTGCGAACCAACGTCACTCAGGATATCGGAAGGCGAATCATCAGATGGACTTACAGAAGTGTTCTCCTCATCGCTGTCACTGTCACTTTCATTGGCTTCAACTCGGTCACCCTCTACCCATCCAGTTTCATCATCTACTGCTGCCACTGCAGGCATGGCCGGGGCAGGGGCCGCAGCCGCAGCAGCCCCGGGTACGGGGACTTGTACTTGCATTAAATCGTCGAGTCCAGGTAACTCCCCCGGCATGCCACCTTCACCGCCACCGAGTACCATGGCTTGCACCTGGCCGAGCATGTCCTCAACGGCCTCAGGCCCAAGCCGCTCCAGCATGTCGACTAAGCCTCCACCAAACTGGTCACCAAGACCTGCCAATACATGCTAAAACGGACAATTTGTCAGTATGATGAGAGATGGTAGGTTCTGATAGAGAGAAGTGCTTACCGCAACGCGACGACGGACCTCCGCGTCAGGGATGGCCTGTTCCAGAATCTGGTTCTCCAACGCACGCTGGCGGCGGGACTGAGGCTGTCTCGCTGTCCAGATGTCCTCTGTGCCCTGGAAGTACGCATCATCATATTTCGAAAGGGCCGTACGGGGGGGTAGAGGGTCGCATGCGAGGGACTTGGCCGCCTCCAGTACCTGTGGGGGCATGAATGCGAACAGGCGGCGGTGGGTCGTCTCCAGCACGACGATGTGTCGGTAGATCGCGTATCGTAGGTTCTCGTTGTGCATAAGGGTGAGGAAAGCTTGACGCTGGGAAGTAATGGGGAGTGTTGAAGGGAGCGTGGAGAAGGTTGATGTGGTAGTGCTTAGGAACCAGGAGGTATGGGATGGCTCTTTCCAGATCTGCGATGAGCGGAGGACGTACATGTGGGATAGGGCGTGTAGTACAGCGAGGGGAGCCGTTAGTGAGCTAGATAGGGAGTAACGGTTAGAAGGGATAGGCGGGAGTAAGTAAGGACGGACCCTGCGTCTGTTTCGATTTTGAAGTCGCGATGGCCTCGGATTGAGGTGGGGAGTGTCAGCTCGATCTTGTCGGCCAGAAGAGGGACAATAGATGGGAATGATAATAAAGCATCCTTCAACGCTGCAGTACTGGCTTGGTGATCCTACATGGATAAAATATCAGGCAGGGGGGCGACAAGAGAGGGTAAGAAAAACACTTACCGAGTTCGGTTTCGCATCCTCGAGAATCTTCAGCGCCAAAGCCCTGCCATATGCGAAGCCAGGGAGGACACTGGGGTCCATTCTCGCATCAGGCTTGTCCTTCTTTTGCTCCCTCTGTCTTACAAAGTGGTCATATAGATCCACCAACCACTGGGCCATCCCGCTCTTCAATGCAAGCAGGTCCAAGTGATACAATGCTCCATGAGGATCCTCCCATGGATCGAGCGAGTACAATAGTCGTGCAAATTCAAAGGCGGTTCGGACACAACCACGACGTTGGAGGTCGCTATGATCTCGATTTGAGTGGTTCCCTGATGTGACTTCGGGATAGTACTGACCTGATCTGGCGATGTATGGCGAGGAAGAAAGGCCGGTTTTCTACGCGGTCAAAGTCGAGGCGGTTGATGCCTCCGGTAAAGTTGAAGGCTCCAATAAATGCGCGTTCGTATGTGAAGATCGCCCGGTCAACGAAGTCCACGGCTTGAGCGTACTCTAGATGGAGGAAGTAAGCCTCGGAACGGGACTAATGAGCTGATTTCTACCTTCTCGATGCCTGTACACTTCAGCGAGTTGTAAAAGGTTATCAGCGTGCCAAGGGAGTTTTTTCTGCACCTCCCACAGGGCGTCCGGATCTGAATACGAGGATGAGAAACTACAGGAAGCGATAGAAACACGATACTCACGCCCGCTCATGACCGCTTGGATGAACAACTTCGTCATACTCTTGTACCTTTGGCTGTAGTCCACCGTCCACCACTTCTCACCCACCGAGTCCCACTCGTGGCGTTTCTGCTTATCTTGGACCTCGTCCTCCGTCAGTGTTCGTATCGAGAGCCCTTCTCGTTGACTCGCTGACCACCAAGAAGGCTGTGGTCGAGTTAGGTTCGATCTCTGAATGGCAGCATTTCTCCGTGGGCCACTGCCAGATGAAGAACCAGACTTGTTCGCCTGGATGACTCGGGCACCGAAGAACTTGCGCATCTCGGCTTCGCTGTCGAGGTGGGTGAGCGATACAGAGAGAAGGGTGGCGAGCGATCTTGAATCAGCTGTAGTGCTCATCGGTTTTTGGATGTCTGGGTACCTGCGAGATGTTAATAAGATACCTCTCAGGTAGAGTGAAAGAACGTACTTGACGGAAAGTTCTGCAAGAGCCTGTTCCAATTCATCGTCTCCCGCCTTCTTCTCCTTGGCCTTTGCTTTCTTCAAAGCCTTCTTTTCGTTCCTCGCTATCGGTGATGTAGCCTGTACTTTCGAAGGAGCTGGAGAATTAGTTCCACTGGCCTCGCCTTTCTTCTTGTTCTTCTTTTTCTACACATTCAACTCAATTGAACGAACATCATCCTAGGCGAGTCAGGACGGCGGACCTTCCGTGATTTGGCTGGTTTCACTGACCCTTCTTCCTTATCGCTTTCTGATTCAGCCTCTTCAGTCGCTAGAAACTGGATATTTCATTAGATATTGCACTTCAGGAGTTTCACCGATCTTACATTTGAAAAAACTGCTTTTTTCGGCACAGGTCCTTCCTCATCGCTAGATATTTGGGCCTTTGAAGTTGATCCAAGGGCTTCGAGCTCCTCCAATTCCCTTTGCTGGCGCTTGTTGAGTCGGGGCGGCATTTCATAAAAGGCTAATGAATGATGAAAGATAAGTGAGTCATCGACGTTTGGATTGACCTCGGCAGCGTGACCGAAGGTGACTGCCACAATGCGTGACAATTTCTCCCTTCACCTTTCGTTGTTTTTGGCAACTGGCTCGCTAATACAGCTGCGTTTATATCATGTTGGACGTTGTTGGACCTGTACGAAATGTCCCAAACAGTCCCTGCATGGTGTTCCCAGCAGGGGTAGTTTTTTTGACTGACTGACAGGATCTTCCCCTCATGCGGGGAATGACATCGCCAATCGTGTGGGGCAAAGCACCCGTTGGGCAACACGGAAGTGCGACCCTATGACCGTATCTTTCCAATCAATATCTCATGGAGAGTAGGATGAGAGTCCATATTACATCCGTGAGTGGTCAACTGGCCATTCCGAAGTACTGCTCCGAGGGGTCATCAGCGCCGGATATTCCTCTGAAAATCGTCGCCATTAACCATCGCGTCTCCACAGCGTCAGGTCGCTGCCAACTAACGAGATTTACGCGCCGATTTTTCTCCTGCAATGATCCCGTTCGTGTGCCTTCTTGCGTCACGTCCACCGACAGGGTGATATTTCAGCAATTTGCAACCTTGTGAGCCGCGCAGACAAGGAATATTCGGGTAACTTACACACGGCCACTCCAGTATAAAAGAAGAGAGCCGTCTCCGGAAAGGGTGAATAACCCTATTTTCAAAACGCAATGAGGGCTACTCTTTCGTCTGCCGTGCTCGCTGCACTGGCCGCCTCAGCTTCGGCACATAGCATCTTCCAAGTAATCGCTCTTCGCTTCTTCTTCTTCTCTTGGCCTGCTAATCACCCTCATTCAATAGGAACTCTATGTCAACGGAGTAGATCAAGGCCATCTTACTGGTATCAGAGTACCTGATTACGACGGCGTAAGTACCAGCTTCGATGGCAGTAGAATCCAACTCTAAACCTCATTTACCAGCCCATCACCGATGTCACATCTAATGGTAAAGAGCCATTTCCACTACTCTTCTATTGCTTGGCTTAACCATTCCTTAGATGTGATCTGCAACGGTGGAATCAACCCTTATCATACGCCCATCTCTCAATCGATCATCAAAGTCGCCGCTGGCGCCTCCGTTACCGCCGAATGGCATCACACCCTCAACGGCGCCGACGCCTCCGACTCTGCAGATCCCATCGACGCTAGCCACAAGGGCCCAGTCATCGCCTACCTGTACGTCCACCACCCCACATCCAGGAAAACTATGTTATAACGCCTCTTCCACAGCGCCAAAGTCCCGAGTGCTACCCAGACTGATGTCACTGGCCTTAAGTGGTTTAAGATCTACCAGGATGGTTACGATGTTTCGTCCGGAACTTGGGGTGTCGATCGCCTAATTGCGAATAAGGGCAAGGTCACTTTCACTATCCCTTCTTGCATCGCCGCTGGACAATACCTCCTCCGACATGAGCTCATCGGTATGCTCCCTCGCCCATTTTCCTCCGATAGTGATCTGATATTGAGCGATCCACCGTAGCTCTGCACTCAGCCGGATCTTACCCAGGTGCTCAGCTCTATGTACGTTTCGATTTAGCCAGACCTTCTCGCTACGTGAAACTGACATGATTCTTTCAGATGGAGTGTGCCCAGCTTGAGATTACTGGTGGCGGAAGCACTTCACCCGCAACTGTCAGCTTCCCCGGTGCCTACGCCGGTGAGTAACACGATACCCTAGCCAGCAACGTGATCTTGAACACAGCTCCTACCAGGTACTGACCCCGGTATCAAGATCAACATCTACACCACCCTCTCAGGGTACACCGTCCCAGGTTCGTGCTCTTCTCACTTCATTACACCTGCCACACCGACTTACTTTCGCATCACGTACCCAGGACCCTCCGTCTTCAGCTGCAGCGGCGGCGGAAGCAGCCCTTCTACTACACCTACCACATCTAAACCTGCCACCACAGCAACGCCGACCTCAACTTCAAAGACCACCACAAGTGCTTCTACGAGCGCACCCCCCACGAGTACAGGCACTGTAGCTCAGTACGGCCAATGTGGCGGTTCCGGGTATGCCCTACTTCTCAGAGGAACATAAAGAGAATGCTAACCGTGATGTGACTTTAGTTACAGCGGCGCGACAGTCTGCGTCTCACCCTTCACTTGCACTAAAGTGAATGATTATGTAAGTGCACTTATTCTTACAATGTATGAGTCTGCTGCTAACATGTAGCCCGTACCTAGTACAGCCAATGCCTATAAATCAACTGCGGTTCAAGGTTTTGACAACTACGATGTATAACTGTGTGGCACAAGCAATGATACCGTGTAGAAGCACTTGTTGTCTGTACGACGAATTTAATGAACTTACCATCCTCTACACACCTCGGAAGGCACATCTTCTCAGTTTTCCCTTTTTTTAGTTAGCATCTAATTAGCTCAGAGACCGACACCATGGTTGCCGCCCACCGCTCCAGATTCCTTGGAACTACAACCACCCGCTTAGTTAATCATTCGACTCATATCTATCTCCGACACGAAGAGAAACCTTCGACTGACCGAGGTGAACGCTTTATGCGTGATGACCAATCATTATATATGAACATTCGGAGTCGGCTCATGAAGTCTAGGGGAAGTGGCTGAAGGTCAGATATTAGTTGGACACTCTGGCTGAGGTTAGTTTTTGTTTTTGCACTTCATACGCTTACGTACCTAACAATCGTTCATCAGCTCATATATGCGTGCGGAAACGTCCTTGGGATGCAAGTGATTGTGAGCCTATACTGGAGCCTGGTGGATATCGGCCGAACGTGGACGATAGACGAGCTGCAAAAAAAGGAGAACAAGGTCGTCAAGGGCTATACTGACCTGGATGCAGCGGATTTGTTCAATACAGGCCCCCGGTTTGGATGTCGAGCGTTCAGCGCCCTCCGTTGAGCCTACCACCGTCTTTGTCGCCAACATTGAACAGAAACAGTTGCCTGGTTTGAGGAACGCCGATACTGTCTCCTTCGACGGCGTACTGGTACGATTTGATCCTGCCATTTTAGGGCGGATCTGTTCTGACGATATTTTGCCAGATGTACACTCCGTTACGCTGAAGGAAAATGATCCCGTCGGGATGCAATCGTCATCAAGGCGAATACATGTACTGCTATAGTGTGTTTCTTCCTTATTATGAGTATTACCGTCTAACACTACCGTAGCGGGTTTCTTCATTGAGGCAAACATACATGGGTGCGTACTTACTCCTACCGAAGAGAGGCAAGCTCAAGAACAAATTCTGGCTTAGGGCGTGCCGCGGGATTCGGCGAATGCATAAATATCCTGGTGTAACTGCCTCAAAGTGGGCGAAAGCAGCGGGCCAGCTGGAGAGGGTCACCAGCATCGTCAAGGGTTATGATGATCATGGCTTGGCAACGGCTATACTGGAGTTGTGGCCCAATGACGGCGCTGATCAACCCACGCTGGAGCCTTCAGTGTACCTTGACAAATATGATTGCCTAAACTCTTGATTCGATTGCAAAAGATTCAAGGTATACCAGTGCTACTGTAGTCGAAGGTGTTGGTTCAAGTATGCGAATCAACTACCGACTACATCATCCACCATGCAGATGTGTTGAAGCGGTAAAAGCCATCAAAAAATGCAGTGCTGGTAACTGTGTTTGAACGCAAGAAAGTAAGAAAAGGTGGAGCCGAATCTTGTTCTGCTTCGATGATCGGTTTGAAGGGGAAAGAAAGATGCTGGAGCTGCGAACATGAGATCATGAATGCAGTGGCAATTCTACGGAACTGTGCAGGGTTCAATGAACGGTTTCTCCAAGAGTCGTCTTGTTCATGTGGATTAGAGGGATCTGCTCCCTCTTCACATGGAAGATATAGTGCTTGCATGTCGTTATCCAGCACCAGGGTACGGAGTTCTCGAAGGCGGGCCACAGCCTCGATGAGCGTTTGCTGGCCGCTGGCAGGGGTCTAGGTGCTCATGGTTAGTGCTTACCCATTCACACAAATTGTCTACACCGCTCACCTTCTCGGGGTTTTTACTGTAAACTTCAAGACATAGTGATGTTAAATTAGGAGCGTTGTCAGCTATGCTGGATACCATATCCGCCGTTGTCCAATCATTCTCCAAGACGGCATGGAAGTATACAAAGGTGCGTAAAGTGGCGGAAAAATATCTGAGCTTGCTGATGGCTTCGAAGCCTACAGCCTTGGAGAACGGCCTATTCAATGAGATTATGACCAGTGCTTCAATAGGTCGATGCCGCAAAAGGCTGAGTTTATTACTATTGGCGAAGATCGTTCGGCGTAGATTAGGTAATGTAGTGTCGGGAAATACCTCACAAGATAGTAGGAAAGGGTGGGAGGGGAGCCAATATTGGATGGCTGGCTGGCGGCCTAGGAAACCCAGGGTTCCGTCTACGTCAAAGCTTGTCGTGTTTCCCCCAAATGTGGTAAGACGAAAGGTACAGTTTGCTAGTGTGGAAGGGCTAAGGGATGCCGGATAATTGCCTTCCGCTCCGACAAGATTCACAAGAAAGAGGTGCTTTAGGTTGATCATTGCATTGAAAGCATTGGCAATGGTTGTGTCGATAGTTGGGTCGAAGTCACCTGGAAGTCTTTCTCTAAATGACGAGGGAAACTTCAGTGCATTAACGCGGTGCGCTCTCTTTTCGTTGGACGTAATATTGATGCACCAAGCTACAATGCGATCCTTCCCACGTTCCTTCTGACAGAGATCGACTCCATAATAGAGAATTGCTTCAGCCTCGATATGCAAGGCCCGTGAGGTTCTCGAAGCTGACGCTAGGTCAGCGGTATTCAGGTGTTTTAATATACCCGAGTACATCTCGAGCGGAAGGTCTTCAGCCATGGTTAGTACCGAAAAATAACCCACTCAAGGATCCGACCCACCACTGAGAGTAGCCATATTCACAAATAATTGATTATAAACCCCGATTGGAGAATCTATTGAGTACAGGTCATGTTTCTATTGTTGACTGTAGGAGAGAGCACTTGAGAACTGAGTAGGTGCTGCTGTTAGTTCTGGATATAATTTTCATACTTCGAAGTACTTACCTAACCAGAGGGTGACAAAGTAGTACCCCCAGTTTAAGGAATACCCGTCCGTGGCCCTAGGTTAAATAACGTTGAAAATCATTGAACAGCCTTCCGTGACTTACGGGCTTTTCGGATATGCTGAGCAAATACTGATTAATTGACTTCGAACAACTGCAAACTGTATCATTCTTAGCATCCACTGATGTGCCTAGCCCCGGTGGTGAAGACGAACCTTCACAGCACGCCACAATGCACTCAGATGTTAACTTTATCCACAAATCGCCGGGGCAGAATTTTTAGGAGTAGAACTTGAGTAAAACGTAAGTGAAGCAGGATCCGGCATTTGCCGCGGCACACCTATTACTCTTACTCGCTCTTCCAAATGTACACCGAAGACCTACCACTTACTCATGAAGAATTGGGACAGTTAAATCTGTACTATACCTTTGTTCTCGTTAGAGCTCAAAAAGTGTACAGATCTGACGGTACAGCCTGGGAGATCTATGATAGAGAAAAGGAAAGGACGGTGGAGAATTAGGTGCAGTGAATGTAAGTCGGGAGCGGGGAGGCACGGTGGCCCAATAAATTATGATGAACAGTGGTAGCCAGAAAGAATGATACCTCAGTGGCATTCAGAATCACCTCGGCGCTTGGTTGATCCAGAGACGTTGCCAATAAGCTGCTCCTTCACCGTCGACCCATTCTCCGGTCTCGGGATTACGCTCAAAGTCCCCATCCTTATACCCGTACCGTGCCTTCAACAGCTTTAAGAGCGGATTGCGCAACGCAGGATCCATTCTAACACTCTCTCCAGGGTAGTAGCTTCCTATATTGTGGCGAGATAAGCTCTCCTCGAAGAGAGCCTCCTCGTGTGTACAACCACAGTTCAGATATCCTTGTGGTGCGTGCCGCGGAGGAAATTCACGCCTTTCCCTCCGAGAACCATGCCACGTGCACAAGGCATTCCCGGCCTTGTTGAGTGAACACAGGATTATCTTTCGGGTTTTTGTACGTGCCTTCCAGTTTTCCGTGAAGGATGCTGAGGGGGGCGGTGTAGGGAGTCCAACAGTTAATGACAATCCGGATGAGGAGTGTGCCTCCAAGGCTTTGCGGTATCTTTCCGCTTCCTCTTCAGCCTGTCGTACTTTCCTATGCAACTGGGATATTTCTGCTTTGAGGCGCAGATGTTCATCACCAGAGAAAGATGTGTGCAAAGGCTGCAAGATCACTGGGTAACCAGCACCGTTGTGTCTCGAGCTGGATTGAAAATAAGGATCTAAGAGTACTCCATTGGGGTCACAGTAAGCCGATGACCCCGAGGACGTAGATTCAGGTGGTGAATTTTGAGTCGTTGACATGTAGTCGTAAAGGGCGTTGCCCCCGGCTAGTTCAGGCCCGAAGGATGGGCTGCTCATACCAGGCATACCAGGAAACGAGGCGTACATACCGGGGATCACCTGCTGAGAAACATTTGGCCATTCTGCGGAGTACATGTTGACGTTGTGCAACGGTGGGGATCGGCTGTACATGGGATGGCCCTCTGTATCGTGCAGCACTGGTGGGCTATGTGCTACAAGTGAGAAGTTTGTCGTGAAGGTAACAATGATGGATTTTAACCTTGATACTATCTTGTTGGCCATCGGTAAATTATTGTGGCTGTATTTATTGAGAGGATTGGTTTGAAATGTAATGGAAACAGTTGAGCGTCAAAGTTCAATATGGTTGAGGGGAAGGGGTAAAACGATGAGAGAAACCTCTTCTTATAGGATATAGAAGTTGTAACGGGCACTACAGCTTTCCTGATGCAGGCGGAGAGCTGTCTAGAAAGCTGTCTTAGAAGCACCGAGAAGGTGTGTAAGTTTGAGGATACAACTTTCTCCGGATATAACATTGTTATGGAGGTAAAGAGGACGTACTACATAGGAGGGCCATGACCCTTGGTAATACATGCTGGGAGTCAACCTGAGAGTACGAAGGCCCCCGGACGCTCCCATATAGGTACGGCCGATTTTTAAGATATTTCAGGCCCAAAATTGACCAAAACCACGGCCGTATCCGGGGGCCTGAGTACGACGACGCACTGGTTCAACACTTGGCGATGCATCATCGTTATGATATGATCTCGATGAATTTGAACCGTGCGAAGAAATGTACAATCGACAGACAACACGGTGATCGGATGGCTACATCACCATCGACCGTCTCTGCAACACCGCCAACTTAAACCAGAATGGCATCACTTAAATTCAGGATATCACTGCATGAGGTACCGGAAATTTCTTACTTATGCAAATGCCCACTATAGCTACTCATGATAAATAGGTTTGTAAGCTGCAGTCTGCAGACCGATTGTGGAGGTGAGATATCTTTCGTTAGATGATTGGTGAGCAATTTTTTTGGTCATTTGTAAGGCCATCTGCGTCTTAGCCATAGAGATTATGACGACCATGTCGCTCTATACGTCAGTGTTGCGTTTTTGGGCCCCGCTTGTTCCATTTCGGATCAACCGTACACGTCCTGGTTCTCTATACAAGACTTTACGAACCTAGACGGTTACGCGCTTCATCTAAGAGTCTATTGTTGACGTATATCACAGGTATCTAGAAGCGGAGAGCCGGAGACAAGACGACAAGGGTTGACTCATACCACAACCAAGCACGCTCTGACCAGAGACGTCGCACCTACTATTGGACTCAAAGCGGGCATGGGCGCGAGAGATTTCTACGCTGTATTCCGCACCTAGACTGGTAACCAATCCCTCACTGAGAGACAAGTCTCGATAGACTTGCACTCATAGAGGGAACGGTCACTGGTCTATCCCGCACCTAAGTGAACATAGGCTAGTCGAGGTTCGTTATGACTCCTAGTCATCTACAGATACTGTAACTCAACTGCTGCTTAATCAGTCTGCCATTCTGACGCATACATGCCAACCTCATCCAGTGACATGTGTGGCTCCACCGACGGAGGAACTCCTTGAAGGATAAGAGCTTGTATGTGACTCGGCTGGGTGACCTTTCTCTGGCAAATGACCATGAGCAAGATGCTGCGAACGCCCAGGGGTGTGAACGAAGTTCCCGTCGGACTGTAGGAGGATAGAAGAGTTGTTGTGGCCAGAGACCAGTGAAGATCGTATCCAAAGTCCCTCCATAGACGAAGTAAGTCATTTTCCCTTGTGTATTGAAGGTATTATGGTGAGTGAAACTGACAGATCCAATTGAACCTAGGTGTACACGGACGTAGAGGGTTTCTTTACGTTAATGCCCTTTGAGAATCACCCACGGTACTTAACGCCCCCCTTGTGACTGGCATATACAGTAAACTCGTAGCTGTACAGTTTTCATTATGCAATGCTAAACGAATCTTCTCTGACACCGTCTTGCCAGGTGTACGGTCTGCGAAAAGTTGAAGTAGAAGACGAGACGCGGCCTTCAAGGTGCGTTATTCTTTATCGTACCCCAAGTGTCTGACTAACACAATACACGTAGTAGATAAGCAGGTTGAGTTGCATGCATATGTGTTACTCGGGCTTGAATCAAATAAGTATCCAGCTTCCTAGATTTATATGCTTTGGGACGATCAAAGCAACACCAATGTTTTGGTGTCAAGGCACATCGGCCGGCCGACGTCCTATCTACGGTAAGACGTTAACAACATCACCAAGGGCTACGTTCTATGGCGAGCCAAGGGCCATGTGCTTTGATTTTGTTTACTCGTAAGCTGTGTTTTGTACCGTTGGTGAAGAGTGTCAGACGGCCTTGGCAGATCCAGATCCAGGCACAAATACCGCTATGGGTGTCTGCAATGGCGCTTACCACTATATTAACCACCAATAGTCTAACACGAGCTCGTCGACACATCGGCCCCCTCAATCGATATGACCACGACTTGCCGCCAACTCAAAGAAAAGTTCCGACACCGTCCGAGATGGGTCTGCTGTGAATGGTGTTAAGTTATTAGGTTTACGGTCCCCAGAATTGAATAAGAAACGTGTGTGCAGGCAGTAGCTCTGAAACGCGGTCCAATGAAGGAGAGAATAACTCAGTGAAGTATGTGCAATCAGACTCCTCGCTTTTCTTCTAAACAATTTTCATCAAGGATATGCCGAACAGCCATACCCCCAGCCCCGGCCCTACCAAAGGAAAGAACGTCTATTGCGCTGATAGGGAAACGGAGAACTTTCTCTGGCTCGCTCTAAATCGTCTAGGTAACTATCTTACTTACCGTGTGTTTATGGATCCAAGCCCATTTGCTCTCCACTATATTCATTACAATTATCCATCGGCTATTTTACTTCCTAAATATCGATCGGTACAACATACAGACAGCAAAATGAACGTAAATTTAAAAGTTACAACGGCTTGGTGGATAGGTTACTTATGATGATCTGGATGCATATAGCTACTAGGTTACCCATACCTGGACATAATATAACTGTCATATCGCGGACGCTGTTTAGGCCTCATTCTCTTTGTGCCTTCGCTGATACGTGCAAAGTTCAACAACCGCGGAGATAAATCCTAGCACCAACACAATAGATGCGCTGAGGGTGAGCCAGATTCCGATTCCGTACTCTGCTTGCACGCCAGCATTTCGGAGAGCAGTCCGGGCAAAGGTGAAGAAGGCGATGTCAACAGCGAAGGCTGCGAGAGCCGCGATGGAAGCAAGCAGGGAAGATAACATCGAAATGACTACGCCCCCGCGTCCATTGGATAAGCCACAGAAGCCTAAAAGGAATGCAATGCCCGATAGACCAGCGGCTAGTATGGATAGTGAGCTATCAGCCGTGACATATAGTTTAAGATATATACCTAGCGGATGAAGGACGAAAGCTTTTGTAATATCTGCAACAATCTGCACGTTGACGTCTCTGAAGTTCGCTGTCTTTGAGCTTTCGTAGTCAAATAATATTATCTTTGTTGACGCACTCTACACCCCCAAAATCATATCCAATAGCAACCTTGCTACCTGTAAAACCAAATACTCCAAATTGGAAACGGGTTCCGTCCGTCTGAATAACGTCTAACAACGATATTTTATCCCATGTTGGGGTTGACACGCACACCTAAGATGAAAGTAAGCAGAGAGATTGGTGAAAGGTTAAGAATCACCTACGAAGACAAGAAGAACGGTGGCCGTGAAGCATGCCAATAGGTCTGGTGCAAAAGCCATACCGATGAGATGGGAGTTTAGGAAGATGTCGAAGAAATAATGAAAGTGCCAGCCAGGGCTGAGAAGAGGTTTTAAGGGTAGCACTCAAAAGCCACACTGCGAAAGGGTAGCAAAACGAAGAAAAAACAAACACTCCATGCGACGCGCTGGTTCGATGGTTATATGGACGGGCGCGAGATCCGGGTAAAATACATATCATTGTAGTAGTCGGTGGCGCCATAATCCCGAAGAAGGCCGGTCCATATAGTACATGACAAGTGTTTTATGTGGAAGTCTTGGCTTGATGCATGCCATCGGTAAGTGATTTTCGAAAGTACAAGCTGAGTCGGGTTTTATGCCTTCCTCGTTGAATAGGCTTCTACGGAAAGTGGAGTCCCAAAGTTGTTTTTTGACTCTGGAGCGTTCAAGAGTCAACTTTCGGGCAGCAAGGGCACATGTTGCTTATTGCACTGGTATCGCAAGTCCCGGTAGTGATGCAACATTGTTTGATAGCGACGCCGACGTATTGAGTGACTGAGTCTAGAAAATCCAACATAGATGACATCAAAGGGACTCGGGCGGTACCAAGAGAAACTATGAAACTGACCATGACAGATCAAACCTAATCTGGTCCGTGGGCGATATCCTAATGTTTAACAGCCGTTTTCATCAAGTTTTCATAACGATAGAACCCATCAACTTTTCTGGTTGTTTGGTTGCTGGCTGATGGGATCACCCTGCTGGTGTGCCGAGCCGCTTTTGAGCTTGCACAACATTGATACTACAACACTCTGAGACAGTCATCTTGAGGGAGTCAAGGTACATAACCATCCGGAGGTTTCTAGGACGCACGAGCGATACTTAGTTTGTGGTATCATCTAGTCCTGAAGGAATCCACAATGCGAGTGATATCCAGCGATGAGGGGTGCCCGGGCCGGTGATGCCGAAACTAGAGTATTTATGGATTACAAATCATGATGCATCTAACAACTAAGGAGCGAAAAGTCGATGGGGTCCATCGTTATGAATACTGGCTGAAATATTGGGTAAATTATGATATGTACAGCGTTGATAGTGCAGTTACAAATAAATGGCGCTGAGATAATATCGAGGGTTACCGTATCCACCATCCAAACATGTCAAGGGTGTAAAGGCCATCAAAAACTTGTCAAAAACAGCTGTATTCGCAAAGGAATTGGGCCGGAAATACGCCAAGGAAACCCGCCTGAGGCCGAGTCAACCTTAGTTTGGGACATTCTCAGCTGGGTCGCGCTCATTGGTGCTGGAGTTATTGCGTTTGGAGGAAGGGGCTGAATCGAGTGTGTTTCAAAATGGCGAGGAAATCATGATACCCCACACAGACCGCTCTCAATAGGTGTTCAGGGATGCTAAGAAAACGTCGTACCTGTATAGATCGGAGTCAAAAGTTCTCTTTTGGTGGGAAAGGTTGTTGGCGATATCAAGAGTGTGTAGTTGGTCTCCTACCATCCGCTCCCAGCCCATGTCCACGAGGCGAGTTACCGATTTGTTACAAATACTCTGCCGTGGCCGCGAAGCAAAAAAAAATAACTTGTGACATCCTGAGCGCTGATACCTTCAATTATTACCTTACATCATGTCGGAAGTACAAAGATAAAATTGAAACTAAAGGCGCAACCACCACGATGAAATACGAGAACGGTCAATTCCCAGGTTCCTGGCCGGCTAAAACCTGCTAAGAAACGAAAGGAATACATCTGATAGGCAACAATGAGTAGTATGGTATAAATGGCATAGAATTGGCCAAGTGTATCATCATAAATAGTCTTCCCTTCCTAGATTAAGGCCTCACTAACGACCGTTGAGGCTCTTACTTCATTACGAGGCAACTTAGCTGTGGACACACGCAGTCCGTATTCACGCCTTCACCGTAATGATACCTATTGTACATCGAAATCTACTAAAATATTCCAACGTTCATGATTTAGAGCGCTTGTACTGAAGAGAAAGGGCAGGGTTACATAAAGATATGTGTATTGAGATTGCTGAGTCCTTGAGTGTTCTATGCGTCGTCCGTGTGTCCTATGAGATACAAAGAGAAAGCAAGATCCTATTGAATAGCACGGCTTTTCAATTAACTAAGATGGTGTGTCTAACAGTGAAACTTACATTGGAGGCCTCTAGCTTCAAGATCTAGATCGATTGCGCGGCGAAAGCTAGTATTACTGTTCATAGCTTTCTCGGGCTGCGGTGGTGAAGATAAGTTTCGGGGATGTTGTACATTTGAGGTGCACGCACCAGAGTCAGAGCGGGATATGAGGGGCTTCCGAAGCTATCACTGGTGCGATTAGAAGCACCAGACGTTATGCCAACCGCGAACTGGGAGAATCCATTTTAAAACGTACTCGTTGTAGTCAATAGCTATCAAGACATACCCCTGGATGCAGGTGGCTCGTGAAAACAAGACCACTGAGGGTAGGGGGAACCTCGTCATTACGTTGCCGGACATTTAATCTTAAAACTCATTAGACGCCAAAGCTATGCACAGGAGGTGGAGCCGTACGACACGAAGAAAGAATTTGAGTATACTAGGGACATGTGTCAGAAGTGGAGCTGTAGATACACCACGTTTGAAACTCACATTTGGCCAGAATGGTATATATTGAGAACCATATTTCTACAGGAAGAAAATAATAAGTTTTGTGAGTGGCGCTACTATTCTAATGAACCTACCCGTCTTCCGGATCGTTTGAAACTTAGGAGAAGGGAGTTAAACACTGGGAAAGTGGAGCTCTATTTAAAGAGACATACCGTAATGATCACGGCAACGGAAGCCATGCTGAATTCTTCAGACGTTGTGCACACGTATAAGATGAGAGAGACACAGATACCTCGTAATAATCCCAGTTTCTATATGACGTTGGAGCCATTCAAAATCAATTTTTTATGTCCGATAGGCACTTACGGATCGTCCATGTCACAACCCGATCGATCAGAGTTCCGGCTCTAAACAATTTAAAATTAGCCTCGAACGCTAGATTATAATCACACTCACGATTGGGACGGTGTTGTTGGTGCCAGGCGTTTAATATAATAACAAAGTGACAATGCAATCAAAACGTCAACGAACGCCCCAACACTGAGCGCTAGGGTGATCAGCCAGCCATATGAATCCGTTAACACAAAGGCGTTGGATTGTTTCGGAACATTCATGTAGCTTTCTGCAGCAAGAGCAAGCCCGCCTCCAAGTCGCAATAATGAGAGGGTCCAGCATATGATACTGATATACGGCTTTCCTGAGAGGCGATAGATGCGAAAGGAGAAGAAGCCCTATGAGAACATAAAAAACTGACGTGTAGGAGGGATAGCTGAAACTTTGTAACGTACTTGTACTAGTCCTGTGATAAGCGTTTCGAGGACTATACCCGTTGTCAGTGGATAGGAATTCGGTCCTACTTTGGTACGCCCAGCCAAAGTTATTGTGATATAATAGATGGTGTGGGTTATGACAACGGTGTGGAACACTTCAAGGACCCTACGTGGGGTAATCCCTCTGAGTAACGCTTGCGATAGGGTTTTACTTGAGCATACGCACGAAACAACAGTAACCTTATGAAGTCTGTATTAGTACAGCATGGTATCTGTATACCATGGGCACTCACCAAGACTTTCATAGGCAGCCAGTCATCGAAGTTCTGGAAATAGTTGTATGCCTGAATAACAAGAATGCCGAATAGTATGAGGCTGATTGCTAGCGCGACCTCCATGGACCCAAGATTAACATCGGAGTAAACATTGAATTCTAGAAAAGGGCCGGCCATTGTTGGAAAGAGTTATAGTTGAAATAATTTCAGCTATCACGACTTTCAAAGTCCCAGCAGGCCTAGCCTGGAGAATAGCAATGAAGCGAAAGGAGGAGGAAGTCAACGCGTGTGAGCCTGGGGTGGGCGGCCAGGATATGTAGGCATGATTGAATCTGACGTTGCGTGACGTATGCCGCCTTTGACGTGATGTTGACGGCGATCTGGTGGGATGCACTTCCTGTATCATAGAAAGATAATCAGACGCGGGGTGACTGAACGGAACTCTATAGTTTAGTGTACAACGTTTGAGGTTTCGTATAACTGGTTTTTGGGTTTGACTTACCTTGGGCAGATTTTGGCGCTTTAGTTGGAACTTCGAAGATCGATACGGCTATGCGGGGCAGTTGACTCCTTGACAAGTCAATGTCCAAATCACCACATGACACAGCAATCGATGGCTTCGAATACTGCACTAGTATGTAAGGGGTTGTATTGGCGTCTTATCAGACATTACGTCACTACTTGCGATAATACAAGATAGGGAAGAACTTTGTAGAAATCGAATTCGAGACTGTTATCAAGTTGGTCTGGTCGGGATCCAAGGCGAAGAGTTGACAAAGAAGTGCTCGGGGGATCCCGATGCTTTGATGGCCAGACACACAGCCACACCGGCAGACCATGTCAGTGCCACATCAACCACACCAGGACCTCGTTTTCTAATCATTGATGAAAGAATGAAGCGTAAGATACCCGAAGAATTAAACTTTATCCTAAAACTCTGCAATCCGATCCGTCCCGAGCAACCTTAAGAGGGATTTTATACCAACGTGAAGAACTGGTTTCCATCCAAGACGACGTCGCCAGAATGCACATTGCACTCCTAGCAATACGCAGCCCTGTTGAATAACGACCCGCTGAACATTATACCACCCTAAATCATTCGCATCATACGTCGACAACCCCCCAACTAATCAAGCAGCTGCCATTGCCGCGTCCCAAAATGCCTTCTCGAACACCACGCAGTGCTCCCACACATCCCGCCATTCCGTAAAACGGGACTCCGATGCCGGATCTTGCGCTGTCCGCGCCTCTATCGCATCTACGTACATCAATGTCACACTTAGAATGGTTTATTTGTGTGGTAAGGAAGAACAGAGCTTACCTAGTCCCACTTTCACCAGCTGTTGGTAGGCTTCCCCAGCATAGTCATCCATCCAGGTCTTGTATGGGTTCCCATCCACGACGACCCAGCTGTCTGGACGCGCTGCCTCCCTTTTGAGCCACAGCCCGGCCTCCCCATAGCCGAGGAGGCATGCAAGAGGTGCCATGAGAAGCTTGGTGTTGTCGCCTTCGATCAATAACTGATGAGTTACTTTGCATCAAGGTATACATAATGCCGAGCGCTACACACCTTGGATCCCTACGTCAATGAGATAGGCGCCGTATGCTGTCGTGGTAGGGGCCTCGGGTGTGCTCTCCAGTGCCTCTTCGGTGATACCGAACGAGGCGTAGAGAGACCTGGATTCGATGACTTTGACCACATCCAGAATGATCGCCGTGGCGTCACTTATCTCCTTATATGAGGTCGATTTTGCTGCAAAGAGCCTAGCATCATGCTGGGTCAGATATTTTTGACGTTGTTTACAAGGTAAAGTTGAACACCGTGTCGACTCACGCATGGATTCGGGCGTAATATTTGAGGTACTTGTAGCCTTGTCTGGGGAATGTGTTAATAGGACGCAGAGAAGTGGTATGATGGGCCCAGACCAACATGAGGAAGTGGATGAAAGCTTTGCGTGGAAGGGTCCCTTTGCCGATAAGACGTACAAAATCGTGTTCGACATATTGTTTCCAAGCACTCGAATTACCCTGGATTAATTTTTGAGTTAGGGGATAGGGCGCCGTTGGGGTGAGCCTGGCGATGCATGTGTTAGTAAATCGTGACAGAATAACAGAAAAAATAAATACTGCGGCAGGATACGCGGTACCAAGTTATGTGAGTGATTGAGCCACATTGGCTCTTGACCGTGTGTCGTGTCAGCAGTTTGTATGGCGAGATATGTGTATGAGATGGCTTTTTCAACCGCATCTCTGACTACAACAGGACATCAGAGTTGACCAAGGCAATTCACCGTGGCACGATTGGGAAGAGACTTACAGGGTACTCCACACGCAAGGTTACTTGCAACAGCGGCAGTAAGTGTACACCCCACCCCATGTTCGATGCCTGTAATATCAATCTTGGGCCGCACAAACAGCGTTGTTGGTCCATCGATCACACACAACACGTCAACGGCAAGTCTCGAAGACAGATTGTCTGTCCGTCCGATCTGCAGAATCTCCATGTTGCCAGAGAGCTGTCCATGAGACACGACAGTGATCTCGGGATTCAACCGTAATAGCTCAGTGACAATTCCCATAGATACAACCAGATTCCGCTCGCCTCGTAAGAGCACGGCTTTCGAATTTAACCGGAGCAGAGTCCGCGAGGCTACGACTAGTTCTTCCAATGAGCATATGTGCGATGGTAGGTTGCTATGCGTAAGGAGAAGTTGGGCTTCTGACGTGTTGAGCGTGACCAATTGAGCGAGGGGTAGTAAGTCCTTGATGAAGGCTTCGATGATAGCGTCGGGCTTCTCTCCAGGGGATATCACGGACACAGGACTCCCGGAGACGATGGGTGGATACGATCGCTCAGCATAGTGCGCCTGTAGCGTGCCCACGACGGCTTTCACAGTTTCTGCACTAAACAACAATCCCGTCTTGATCGCATGCGTAGGTTCAGCCTCATCGAGGACAGAGGATATCTGTTCGAATAGTGATGTACGTCAGTGAAAATTATCAGTGAAGGTGAAGAATTAACTTACCTGCTTGGAGATAAACTCAGGTGGCGTCGGATGCACTGCCCGGCCGGTCGTGGTCAGGGCAGTGACGGCTGTCGTCCCATAGCACCCGTGTGCTAGGATCGTTTTTAGGTCTGCCTAGTGTGGCATTTAGACGTTAGACAAGGAGTCACAAAGGATATATGAGTATAAGGAATGGCCCTCGCCTGAATGCCGGCACCACTGGAGGCATCGGATGCTGCGATTGTGAGGATGGATGGTTTTGGCATCATATCGATCAAGAGAGGAAAGATAATCACGGTTCGGTTGGAATCACTGAGTTTCAATTGACTCAGCCTTTGTTTTCATTGCCATTACTGGATTGATTCTAAGTGAGGACTGATGAGCTTGGATGATAGGGAATGTCAAGCTCATATATTGAGACCCAACCGAACGACCATATGACGGCAAATCCGTGTTGAATCCGTGCGTTTTGTAGTCCTCGGTGTTCTGCGGGGGGATTGACCATTATCCTATTGGGAATTCCAGACTCCCAGCTCACCCGATTGGGCATATTATTATCATTGTGATCTAAGTATGTAAATCTCATCTTATCTCTTGCCCACAAACAAAATCATCTCACTCTCACCACGATTCAGCCATCCAAATGAGATTTTGCCGTGGAGTAAGATTTCAAAAATATCCACACATGGAATAGGAAGGAATGTCACTGGTAGTACCCTATACCAGCGGGATATGGTAAGTAGTGCTGCTAGTATGCACATAAGATGTGGACTTGACTCTGCTCGGTTTCATAGGAATCAGTAAGCAACCAGTAAGTGTGTATGGAGCCGCGGGAGCCTGGTCGCGTCATGCTAGCGGGCAAGGACCACATTGGCCGATGTCGGAATTCTGGATGTCGGAATTCTGGATGTAGGGGTAACGGATGAGCGTTTTCAAGGCGGGCCATACATTTTCTAGCTTTATCATTCAACAGTGCGAATATTCGAGAGAAAGAGTTGGGAGCAAGGTTTCAACTTTAATGACTCAGTGGAGCATAGCGAAGCCCAACGACGAGACCAACAATGATAGATACGATAATAAAACCTATAAGAGCTCTGGCAATTCGCTGCTCGCGGTATGGTGTGCACGAGCACAGGAATTCTTGTAAAGTAGCGAACAGGTTCCTAAGGGGATTGTCATACTCGCCCGAAGGGTTATGATGAATGTAATGGGTTCTCGAGTTTCGATCTTCATGTGGATGGGGGCTTTCTCGGCGTGACTGTGGGTGTATGGCCCTTTCCGGTTCACGAGGTGGGTCAAACGCTGGGGAGGTAAATGAGCAACTTAATGCCTCTAACCCTTAAGAGCGTAAATGACACATACGGTATATGATACCTTCTATGATTGCCAGTGCTTGAGTATGGCTACCCAGGTCCTGGGATTGGCGAATGGTTCCTGGCCAGGATGTAACAAAGCGTGTATCGGGTGCAGCGCCCTGTGAAATCCGGGATATGATATTAGGGAATGTAGGGCGTTCCCTTGGGTCACGCTCCCAGCACTCCACCATAAGATTCCATATGTCTTCCGCCAACCCCCAATCCGTCCATGGTTGAGTGGACTCATCTGGGCGCGTTGGGCGTCCTCCAGCGGCGACTACAGTCAAGACGGCAGCGTCGAAGGTGTAATCGTAGAATGGAATCTTTCCAGTGAAGATCTGTGTAGTGAGATGAAAAAGAATTGAGAAAAACAGTTTTTCTCCATTACTGGCAAACACTGACCTCGTAACAGACGCACCCCCAGGCATACACATCGCTTGCTGTTGTATTGGCGGCGGCCTTATCGTTGGAGGATTCGTGGAGCTCGGGTGCTTGCCATCGTAACGTCCCTCCCCTCGATGCGGCGGACAATTGTGATGTCAATTGCGGGATTTTAGAGTCGCTGACAGATGACAAGCCAAAGTCTGCCACGCAAGCACGACCGGAGTCGCTCACCAGGATATTTGCCTGTCAATTACCATTAAGATAGAGTAAAGAATATTGGCGAAAAAGACATGCTCCTTTTAAATCCCCGTGAATTGTCCTATTCTTGTGGAGATAATGAGTTCCGGTGGCTATATCCAAAATCTAACGAAATATCAGCACATAGGAACAGCGTATTATACAGACCGTGTGTCATACCAAGAGTACGCGGTCTGAAGTTGGATGTTGTTTCAAATATTGAATGACATGACCATGCTCTGCCCACGGGGACACAAAGCATAGCTTGGATCGTAGGTAGTATAGTCCTATAAACGGTAGGAGGTTCGAGTGAGAATGCTGGCGCCAGACAACGGCCTCTCGAGTGTAAATCTGGGTGCAAAGCGTGTTGATAAAATTATGGTAACAGAGAGAAAACCACGTTACGATTCAAACCTTTTTCCATTGATCGACATCATGCACATTGTGTAGCCTAAGCATCTTGATGCATACAACCTGGCCCCGGAAGTCGCCCTTGTAAATGTCAGCAAAGGCGCCCCCTGTATGGGGTTCGTCTGTTAGCAACTTGACGCCTTCAAGTCGGAAGCCGTATGGATAGAGGTTGGTATTCGAGGACAGCCTTTCCATGGCGATGACGAGGTTGTGTCGACCTTCATCATCATGAAAACTATTATCATCCAGGAGCTGCAAGCACAAATATTTCAAGCATAGAGGAAAGCATCAATAACGTGGCTACTAACCGTTTGGAAAGTGTTTAGCAGCGCCTGAGCTTTAGCGCCGTTAAACGAGGTGAGCTGCTTATATAGATCTTTGTCTTTGAGGATTGTTGTTAGGCCTTGGGTTATTCTAAGATAGGTGCTTGCAAGCGGCCTGCCAGTGGGAGCAGATGTTTGTCCAGGGATGGATGACTTGAGTTCCATTTCAGCGTTTGGACCGAGAGGGAGGTTGGGGATCACCTGTGCGTTAATCGCTCTGTAGAAGGTTGATATATGAGTGATGAATTTAGGTCTGACAGTGGAGTAGTGGAGACGCAAGTGCTGTGTTCAGTAAAATTAGACTCGGGCCGGACGACGATTGACACTTGCCAAAACGAACTTCAGTGGGAAATGGAGAAGGAGATTAAGACTTGGATCGCCCAGTGAATGCGTAAACCCCCGATACCCGATCTAGAGTCAGCCAAGCGCCGTGGCCGGTGTGGGAGGGTAATTTAAACATATCGCGTGCAAGATGACCAAAGCCAATACCCAAACATCGTCATTATTTCCATTGACATGTCGTACGCACAGTGCCGCTGTTATCATATCCGCTGTTATCATATCCGTTTCCTCGACCTTAAATCTGGCCTCACCTACCACGCCTTTCTCACTTCCCAATTGGCGCTCCTCCTTTTCATTCTCCCCACTTCTCACAGCTCCCCTGTGGTCGGCCAAGGGTGAGTACGTCGTGCGGGGAGGTAGATGTTACAACACTCGATGTAGGGTTTCGTAGACTCCCGTAGCATTGAAGGGTTGCATCTAGAGCCACGTTTTATTCACCCGCCATGCAAGCGAGCAACAAGGGAGGTCGGGAGGTCTGGTTGCCTATACGCATAAGCCTTCTCGTCCTCAATTCTGTCAATATCCATCGTCAGCTCAACTATCTCTCAGATCCACCTCGTCATATCCGCGCCGAGGCTGTCATCTACGACGGGAAGGATATGTTGCTGCTTCCACTGCTGGTCCATGATCCACTGTATCTTTCCCTTCCTCACCCGCACAGTTATCTTCTTTAGCAGCACCCTTACCCACACCTATTCTGATGTCAGATCCATTCGCATCGACCTGCACTTTCCGCTTGCACTTTTTCACCTACCCCCTGATTCCAAGTATCATCATTTGTAGCCTTAGATCCGGGCGTCAGCCACGTACACGACCGGGAGAAAGGAGAAAGAGGGGAGCACAACTCACCAAGTAAGCAGTGGACTGTGATTTGATGATCATCCTGGTCTTCGAGCCATCTTTACTTGTTCTGGGGCTTCGGTTCCAGTTTCAGCCGTAGAGGCGGGAATGGCGGTGTAGGCCGAAGCAGAGGAAACGGCAGTCGATCCTCAAACCCAAGACCACGTAATCATCAAAGGTAACCTGCTTACACACTGTTTTAGGGCGTTAGTTCAAAGGAACGAGGATAGTACGTATATACGTATCAAGTACACGTCACCTACGCTAAAAAGTCATGGTCCTGCACCCCGGGCCTCCTACACCCGTGTCTTGCAGCTCCTGAGCCAACACTTCGATCCGTCGTCGTCGAAATTTGGCGCTGTGAGGGCTCCGGGCGAAGCGTACGATTCCGGTGGGCCCGTTAATCAATTGCCTGTTGCTCTGCCTCTGGCGTTCCTACATACCTTCCTACTCTGAACCCACATGTCTTGGGTGGGAGTGAGGCAGAAGGTGGACGCAGGCACGGATTCGATATGGGTCTGGGGACACTATTGTAGGGAGGATGTTGAAGCGTGAACGAGCCAGCCCTGTTACGTCAGCCACAGTCCACTCATGGGTTGTTCCCCCCAACACAAGGACGGAGACGACTTCTTTGCAGAAATCAACTTCACGGGAGGTGGCAGCGGAGATACCTATCCTACACACGCCCCAGCCTTGACGAACGCGAGTGAATCCGTCCTTTGCTCTTCTGCAGCACAACTGAAACTTTCGTGAGTCCCTCATTCCCAACCACAATTGAAAAGTAAACGTACGTCCGAGCTAATCCACCATGAACTCTTCAGCACCTATTTTTCCTCATGTAGTTCCCTCCATCTCATTCTCGTTGTGATTCTGCCAACAATCGTCCTCCCTTATTGATACAGCCTGAGTACAGATATGACAAAGAGGACAACGTACAAAAAACTCGTCTCCAACTCCAACGATATGCGTTCTCCTTCACAGTCAGAGAGCTAGTCCATCGCCACTGCAGTTATATAGTGGAGGAGGCCACAAATCCAATCATCATCAGATCATTTCAATGGCTTAGGAAACGGTTACGCGACGGTCATGTGTCAGTTGTTGACCCCAAATAAGACGCGACCTATTTTTGGAAACGCGTCTTATTCCCACTGCCCACTTAAGGCATCGCAGGAGCTGGTTATCTCACCTCACCCTCTAGTGGGTTTCCGAATAACTACACCCGGGTACATCTTACATCATATCAGACATACAGACATGCACTTTGAGCGTTAATCCAGCGTTATTTGCATACTGAGAGGAGTTTGGAGTTGCGTTGCAGGTCGAGTACCAGTAAACATAGCAGCGAGCATTCTATTATCAACATACTTTCACCCGTTCTTCAACAGATATTACTAGGTGCCACCCCGACAGAAAGCGGCGCACTAGTGGATCCACCGTTTCTTAAGATGGACGTTGCTCCTGCTCGTAGGGGGGCAGAGAGTCAGGCATCGCGGGGGCCCCTTCAAAATTCCTGCTTGTTTCCGCCTCACGAGGCATGGATGAAACAATGGGATCGTTACGCCCTATTCCCATTTCCTCCCGAATTTCGGAAGTAAGCTGTTCTAATTGCCGTAACTGCGACGAGAGATGGTTCATGCGGCTTTCGGGTTCCCCGATCCTCACTGATATCGTATTTGAAGGCCGATATTGAAAATTTCCTTTTAGTGGGTGGGCCTTTTCGTAAGGTTCTGGCACTCCTTCACGGTTTGCAGAAAGAAGGTGGTGTTACTAAATGAGGGATTAGTGCCACAATTAGCAATATGAAAGTTGATACTCGCCTTCTTGGCGAACTCGTTGAGTGCCTCTCAGGCTTTCGAGAAGGTTACGGAGGCAATTTCTGGGGGCAGTGCTATGGGGTCGTGCACTTCGCTTCCCCACAAAAAGTAGTCCAAGGAGTATCAATAATCCCACAACTCCGCCTACCGCAGCACCTACAAGAGCTGGTTTTGATACGCCGTCAGGACTCGGTGTCGCGGTCCCATAAGGTCCTGCTGGAGTTGCACTACTCTAAGGTGAGTTAGTCGATTTCTTTCCGTACAGCAAAATTGACTTAGTCACATTCGGAGATGCAAGAGAGTAAAAAGATGGCTTGTAGGTGATGTAGTCGAAGATGAACTGTGCATTGACCTGGATCAATAGGGTATGGTTTCCCGCAGAAAGAGAATCATTCGAAAACCACAGAAAATTAGCTTGCGCTTCGTCTAATGGTAGAGGTGATCTATCACGTTTCCATCCAGCGTATAAGTGAGCGAAATAGTGCTCAGGTCAAATGAAGAAGCTGGTAGGATTCCATAAACTGCCGGAGCAGTCCCTGTTGTTGACCTTTAGATGTATGGGCCAAAGGGTATACAGGTTGAATGGCGCACCATTGAAGAGGAATGTGAATTGCGAAGTAACCTTACTAACGTGTGCCACACCTCCAAATGGAGGAAGCATTAGTTGTGTTTGTGGGGTAAGTATGGGCACAACAGTTGAGTTAGTACTCTTTGTCCAGACATAGGACCCCAAGTTGTAAACAATAGCCGGATCATCGTCATCAACGATGACAGTTTCACCCAGGAGTGGTGTATTTGGCCCCGTGGCAGCAACGGCATAGTCGAAAGCAAAGTCAGTAGGAAAATTCTTGATCCTAATCGTATGTGGCTTGTCGTCAAGTAGAGGTGTTTGAAAGAAGAGACGTTCCACTTGAACAGTAGGCATCCGAGGATCGCCTAATGGGATGGAAGTAGTCACGTCACTTCCTCCGTCGATACTGGTGGTGCAAAACACTGGGTCTCCCAATGACGCGTATGGTGGGGAAACAATGAATACCCATGAATACAGATAAAGAGATACCTGGAAAGAAGGCGTCGTGAATGTCACTGTGTGGGATTCAGTTATTGAGCAAACCGTTAAAGGTAATTCTGATATCCGACGTAGAGCCTTTTCTATTCGAACGAAGGATGGATCCACCCAAATTTTGCACAGTTGTGAAGTTGACCCAATCATCGGGAGCCGAGAAACGTGGACTGCTACTGTCGATGAGGATGGTGGGCATTGTTCTGGTGCCCGTTGGGTGCCTCAGAGGTGTGTATGATCATAAAGAAATCCACATGATGATCGGCGCTTGTGGCCGATCGATCGATCCACAAACTGACCAATGAGTGCAGATGTGGAAGACTAGTATCTGATTGATATGTCATTTATTGAATCACAAGGTCCATTGAGATTGTTCTTTCTCGTATGTCGTTTTTACTGACAGTTATCTCGGGGTATGATGTGTATGCGCGCGAGGGGCTGTGTACTGGCATTGCAGCTGTGTTAGATCGATTGAGATGGTTTTGAATGATGTGATGCCGTTGGTGGGCTGTGAGGCTGAGTTCGATAACTCCAAGTTAAATCGTGAAATTGAAAGTCGCTACCATTGGTTGCCGGAAATCACCACAGGATTTCTAGGATCACATTTTAGAGTACTAACAAATCATACTTTGATGGTATTCACTTAGGAGCTGAGAGGCGAGGCGCCATCTTCATCCTTTGCCTCACTCTCTTGGGATCAAGATAGGGAGAGGACTTAGGAGCGAGGACGGGACGTGGGGATGAACAATTCACAAGGGACGTAGGGCAGGTAAGAAAGCACCACAAGCACCCTAGATTCCGCGGGGTATACAGAGCGAGGGAGTGTGAGGCAATTGAGGCCGTGAATTTACAAATTCGTATTGGGGCTCGGCCCATCTAAGCCCGTTGTGGTAGTGGCAGCGGCGGGCGAGGGGGGGTAGGGGGTGCGAGCACCAAAACGTCAGGGGCACCACGAAGATGTAACGACAGTGAGCACCCTAGATCCACCTCGGCAGATCCGCGCTGAGGCCGTCATCCGCCATGAACAGGATGGGTTTCTGTCGTTTAGAGGAGCCTTTTAATCAACTTCTTGTCACTCTGCATCGTGCTTTCATACTCTCCCACCCCGAATCCACCCACCCCGAATCCAACCTCCCAAGCCCGATCTCAAAGCTCCCATAACATGGCACGGTGTCGGGCAAGGGCGCATTACACGCTCTGTACACGATATGAGAGGGTGGAGAACAGGACAGAGCTGTAGAGGGTGTGAAGAGGGTGGAGAACGAGAGAAGGTAGAGAGTGTCCATTGTGAATATAGGCCTGGTCGTTGTCGTGGTTGTAGGAGGGTTCTAGAGGAGCGACCTATTCGGAAGGAAGATGATATGTGCATGTGGGGTGAGGCAAAAGATAGATAGTGGGTGTGAATTCCTGAGTTTGGGCTGTTGGGGCGTCGTCATTTGTTGGAGCCGAGGGTATAAGGGGAGGCAGGGACGGTACACTGCGGTGGCGGCGTGAATTCTATGTCGAGGTTGGCCCTAAGGAGCAACTCATTAGGATAGATGGAGAGGGGGCCGTAGAGGACGGAACTGCGTTGAGGAGTACAGAGGACATTGAGTTGAGGGTGGGCGTGGGCGTGGGTGTGGTCATCGTCGCCGTCATGCATTGCTTGTGGTGGTGGTTAGACTGCAGTCTGATCGAGAGAGCAGCGACCTTGTCAGAAGGTGGAAGGTGTGTTGGGTGGGGCGGAGGCGAAGGATGGATCTGATGTGGGTTTGTATTTGAGTAGGCCGTCATTGTCAGCCGTGGTAGAGGGCGTTGGGGCAGGGATGATATCAATATCGGGAACGTCATCGTCTTCGTCAGAAGAGCCTGCTAGTTTTCCCCCCTTGTACTGCGTGGCTGCTACTGCTCCGGCAGCACTAGATCGATGTTGGTCCATGGCCGCACCATCCATGGTTCTGAACAAAGTTTTCGTCATCTCCTTGAACAAGTGCCCGAGACACGTGGGGGTAGCTTTTGTTTGCGCATAAGCGGAAGGGGGTGACACATCGAAGTTGGGTTCGAACCATGCTTCACCTTCAAAGAAGTAGGTCCGTTGAATGAGTTAGTAGTGGCTTTATCGACGTCGTTGTCATTTGTACGACCTGAGGCAATGGTCAGTGGACTGTGGACACGGACCGGGGCTGGGAATACTCCTGCTACAAGTATTCTAAGCAATAATTATCCTCAGGTATCGAATCGTTAAGGGCACGCTATACACATTCCTGAAACATGCACTTTGCACTAAGGGTTGTAATTATGGTGCCCACGAGTCCAGATTCATCTGGCATAATGCTGTCAGCGCTTCCTGTTACAGGGCTGTGTCCGGCCCCCAATCAGCCAAAGAATCACTCAAGAGATAGCTTGATATGTACCATACACGTACCACGGTCATTGTAGGACCATCATGAATCAGATTCATGATCAGCCCATATTATTAGTATTACTGTATTTGACTGTATTGCTATTATTTTCAGGGAATCAGACTGAAGTTGTGAACCGCAATTTCGCTGGGCTATGATTGTAGCCTCGTCAGTGGCCGTTGAGTATTGGGGTTAGTTCAGAGTTTGTACGCACCTGAAAGACTATCAACACGGTTGGTCGGTAACCGGCCTGTGTTCAATTTTTGGTGGCTGACTCAGCAGGCTATCTTTATCTTTGTGACTTGCCCGTGACAGAGACCTGGGATCGTTTGCTCGGGCTCGGATTCGTTATATTCAGACTGTGCTTGCCAAGGGGTTGAAACGGCTGAAAAATCAACGTTAGGGTCTATCGATAGCTATTCCTGGCGTCCTCAAAAAATAGGGATTCACCTTGGATTCGTCACCACTGGCTTGCAGGCAGCAGGAATCGGCACCTATACATGGAATTTTGGAAGTATTCTGATTTTGTTCTGATTGGATACAGTAACTGTCGGGCAGGACTTGTTCATCGTTGAACCTGGTGACGTTGATGGTACGCCAGATACTCTGCTCACTGGTGACTGATGCCAACCCGCATAATTGGCATGCAATCTGTTAGGACACAGCCCTCAGGAAAGTTACGAGCATACCCAGCTCTTTCATAAACACGAACTTTATCACTGCGACCACAACCCAGTACTAATAGGCTAGATTGTGAGTTATCCGGCCAGCTTTTCAATGAATACACTCAGGTTAACAATTGACCAGCAATGAACCGGCTAATACAACCTCGTCGTCACTCCCAGCCTCTGATCACTAAACTTCCTACTGAGATTCTTGCAGAGATCTTCCTCACACTATTCTCCAAACACGCACCTTTACGCACATCGACCCACATGCATGACGGCGAGCGTTATCCTTGTGACTGTAGTGCTATAGGGGAAGACGGAACTGTTGTTTTCTATTGGGAAAAAACCGCCCGATTTTACCATTTCCACTTCCCCGAAAATGTTCACTGGGTTTGTAAACGGTGGAAGCAGATTACTGAAAGCATTCCACAATTATGGACCAGGTCATCTATCTTTGTGGACGCCAACCCAACACCACTAACGCAGATTTTAGAATACCTTCGGCTCTCTCGTGGTTTACCACTTGAGTTGACTGTCTCGTGAATCGGTCCGTCAGGGACGTAATAGATCATTCGGGCTCGGGTGAATACGTACGTTGCAGAGCAGTCATAGAGCTACTCGCACCGGAGTTCCGTCGTTGCAACAGCCTTTCCTTTGACGTATTCAACAGCTCTTCACTGCCTTCCCTTACTTTAGATTTTCGTGGACGAGCGCCATTCCTTCACAGGATACACCTCCAATGCATTTTGGATGACTATTTGGCTCCTGGGCCATGCAGATGCGGTGCACGTATTATGGCGGATGATGATCCTTTCATCTGCCCCATTCTCACTGACATCGAAATCGACGGCCGGAACTTCACATATGCTTGCCTAGATCTACCCCTTTGGATAGACCATCTTCAGAAACCGGATACTGCGGGTACCCTCCGCCTCGCAATCACGGAATTCCGGCCACGGTTGCTCAAGGACTTTCATTTCACGATGAACGTGTTTCTCAATGTCTTGTCATCCATCACCATCCCCATAGATCTCCTTTTCAAAAATGTCAAATTCACGGGCTACGACGAAGCTATGGAAACTGTCGCTACTGTCGCTACCACTCACATCCCTGTATACCGTCTGCTTTTCTCGGATATGTCCTCTGAGTTCATGGATTGCTTTATTACTTCCATGAGTTCCGACGAGCTGGAAGGAGTTTTTATCCACAGATCCGAGACTCCAACGTGTACTATCGGGGACGGGTTTGTTCACCTTGACTTGAAGGGAATGAATGGAAGTGATCTGGGAAGTTTTATGGGAGAATGGAGTGATAATATACAACTAGACGATTGCCATGGATTGGACGACGACACCCTCAGGGAGTTTGCTGGAACTCCTCGCGACGATCTTTTCATGGTGATCAAAGACTGCGATAATTATACGGTCGCCGGCTTGGTTGAGATGGTTACCGTAATTAACCAGAAGGGCACTCCTGCGAAAGGGTTTGGGCATCTCACTGTCCAATCACTTACAATCACTGGACGTGGACCAGCACCTCCTACTCCTGAGCAAACCGCATGGTTCGAAGAGAATGTGAACAGTTTTTCGTGGCATGCTACCCACCATATAATGGCAGAGTGATATATCACTTGTCTCAACAACAGTGTCGCTCTCGGAGAGGTGGGCTCATTGGTTGAAATAGTGAAGGTATTATTGTTATTATTGCTGGTATCTGAGGGACAGGGACTTTGCAGGGACTGCGGTTGGCACTACACTGAGCAAAAAAAAAGTGACCAATAGGGCCTAGGCATCTAATCGTTAAGTAAGAGCATGATACATGTATTCCTGACGCATGGACCTTCCACCATGCACTGGGTGTTGTGGTTGTGGTTCCCATCAGTCCAGACTTTTATCATGGCCAGCGGTTCCCCTACTTCGAATATCTCTTATACTCATCCTTCCACAACAAAGCGGGGAACCAGTAGATATATTTTCTAGGCCTTCCGACTTCTGAGCATTATCTTGACCCCTATAGCCTGCTATGCACCATTTAGGGTGAATCTCCCAGGCGAATGCCCATAGTATGTGTTACTTCGTTAATTAACTTTTTCACCTTTTCCTAATACACTATAGCCACCTGCTTTGGAGTCTCATGATTGATTCTTCTTGATGCACATCAAAATCACAACAATCAGATGACCGTGGAATACTGTACCTGATCACGAAAAACAAAACCTGCGCTCATATCGCACCAATCGTCAATCAAAACTGATTCAAACTTATAGTGCCTTGCCCCTTCCATCCCCCACCTGACAGTGACCCTCCTGCCATTGTTAAACCACAACTTGCTCCCTCGATCTCACTTCAGTGACTTATGATGACTTCATGGATTGGCAGGAACTCCATTAGCCAAAGATCCAGAGACTCCCCTGTTTTTCCCATAGCTGAGGACGAGGCAGTTCCCTATTCTCAAGAAGACGCCAGCTTGTTCGGTACAGTTCCACCAACATTCTTTAGGAATTTTTTTGCTGATATATGCTTACCAAGTGTCGGAGGTTACGGCACACAATGTCGGTTTACACAAGTTAGATAGCGAGGATTTCGATGCAAGTGGAGAGCAATCGATGAATAAATTTGCGAAGTCCGTTGAGCCACTGATCAAAAGCCTGACGGAGCTTGAACAGTCGCATCCGTTTATTGCAAGTTTGTGTCGGGCACACCTTCATATACACTTATCTCTGACGGGAATTATGCTTCACTAGCTGCTCCACTGTCACAATCATTCATCACAGCCATAAATTTGATTTTCTCTGGGCGCGGGATTGACAAAAAAGTCATGCCCATTTTGATACAAATAAGGAAATTAATGTCAGCATTCGCCGAGTACGTACTCTCACTCCCTGGTGTTACTGTAACATGAATGTAACTCGGTCATTAAATTTTAGCCTGCAATATATACTAAATTCCCAAAGGAGCGGGCCAGACGGCCGAACGATTGGAGAGAGGTTGAAAAGCCTCATGGGCGAGGTCGCGGATGATATAAAACTCTTTGCAGTCACCTATGATTGGTATATGAGACAGAACTCCCTTAGTTAGTACACATCCCTCTTAACGCCAAATGCTCTGCTCCATTTAACTTCATTTTCCAGAACAAATACTGAAGGCGCGTGCATTTGAAACCCGCCTCTCAGAAACTGCAATGCAATTTGTCGAACACCAACAGGCTTTGCAACTAGTTCTTTCCACACACATTGCCTTAGGGATTGACTCCGCTGTCTCGCCTCAACCTTCTCCCCACCTGCGGATCCAAAATATCCATGGGCTCGCTCCATCATCACCAACTCCCCGTCAACCGGTGTTCCCCCATCCATATCATCCAACAAAAGACGTGCACCGTGACAACTTTACCACATCTCGTCCCCTGACACCCGGCGATGGCACCAGCATTGGAGATCTCATCCCTCCTTCGACACCTCAGGTTACTGTTACTACAAATACCACCTCCGATGTCACCGCTTACCCGCCACCTGAGTTCCCTGACACCGTGAACTATCGTACAGGCAATCAAAGACCAGTTGATTCCTCATCACCAATAATCAACACTGGCAGGACAGC